>JAHDVE020006689.1:0-48568 GCA_022606495.2 Halesus radiatus
TTTCGATTGGAAAACTGATGATTTTATTCCCAAAATTAATACTTTCGATTGTGCAAGTTCAGGTTCCAATATTGAAAATGTTGGAACAAGGGAAGTAGACTTCTTCAAACTTTTCATGTCTACTACCCTAATGAGTTACATTTGTGATGAGACAAATAAGCAGTACCAATATGTAAAGAGCAACTGCAATGAGTTGACTTGGAGGCTAAAACAATGGACTGACACAACAATTGAGGAACTATACATTTTTTTGGCTTTGTGTCACTTGATGGCCTGCAATTCGAGAAATAAAATTCAAGACCACTGGTCAACTGACATTCTACTTTACTCCCCCATATATTCAGATACCATGTCTCGAAATAGATTTCAAATAATCCTTCGCATGCTCCACTTTAGTGACAATACTCAGCAAGCAGGTGGGGACAAAATGTTCAAAATAAGGTACATAGTGGATAATTTTAAAAAAAAATTTGGAGAGTACATGTTTCCTTACATGAATATTTGCATTGATGAAAGTTTGCTTCTATTCAAAGGCAGACTGTCATTTAGGCAATATATTCCATCAAAAGCAAGCCGTTTTGGGATTAAATTTTTTGTACTGTGTGACTGTGCTACGGGATATGTTCTGAACTTCATTATTTACACTGGGAAAACGACAGAATACGTACCACATCCACATGTAGGCATATCAGGGAGCTTAGTCATGACACTCATGGAGCCATATTTAGATCGGGGACATACACTGTACATTGATAACTGGTACACTAGTCCTCTTTTACTCCAAAGGCTCCATGATCGGAAAACGAATGCTTGTGGTACTGTAAGAAGAAACCGAAAAGGTATGCCAAAGTTCACTGAAAAACTGAAGAAGGGGGAAATGAAAAATTTTCATACCGACACCCTTTCGGCCCAAATTTGGAAGGATAAAAGGGAGGTTTGTATGCTCACAACTCTTCATCCACCTATTCTAAGCGAAACAGGCAAAACCACATACCAGAATGAACCAATAATCAAACCTGAAAGTGTTCAAGACTATAACAAGAACATGGGTGCAGTTGACCAATCTGATATGGTTTTGTCGAGTGTCCACTCATCGCGGAAGACAATGAGGTGGTATAAAAAAATATTCTTTCACCTAATGGACCTAGCATTACTGAATGCCCATTTACTTCACCGACAAAAAACAGGAAAACGTATGCCGCTAGCACAGTTTCAGATGGAGGTGATAAGGCAACTGATTCAACAACATAAACCTAATATACCCTCGAAATGTACCCATAGGAAAAGAAAGGCGGATCTGCCATCACGTCTAACCGAAAGGCACTTTATGGACAAACTACCTCCAACTGCAAAAAAAGCAGCACCTACGGCCAGATGCGTAGTATGCCTATCAAAAAATAAAAGAAAAGAATCGAGGTATCACTGCAAGCAGTGCAAAGTGGCTCTCTGCATTGAACCGTGTTTCGAACAATACCATACATTAGAAGACTTTTAATTTTATTTTCAAAAAAAAAAAAAAAAGAAAAAAAAAAGAAAAATATATATATATATATTTAGTTTACAATTTAAAAAAACAATCGATCTTAATAATAGAGTCTTTTAATTAATTGTTAATATTTTTCTAATGCAAGTTCCCATATTTCTGTGACAAGTTGTGGCAACCCTGACATTTTCTGAAAAATTAAAGTATGTTTATCTAAGTGAAGGGAAGCAAATACGTCGTACATTGAATAAATTTGGTAAGTCATTTAAATATCCTATCAAAGTGTAATGTTTTTAATTGATAAAAATAAAATTTAAAAATGATTTATTTTGATTAAAAATTCACGGCCTGCTGTGCACAGCTACAGTTCTACCTACTGGCATTTAAAAGGTTAATAACTAAAGTTTAACCCAAAATAGTTACCGACACCTACTTTTAATATTCCACAATATTTTTTTTAAATTTTCATCCGAATACCAACTTGCGCAAATAGTTGTCAAGTGATTAATCTATAAATAAAAGTTGAATTGCCAACGTTGTGGTTAAAATTGTGCGTTAATAAATTATTTCGTCAGGGAAACAACCTACCGCAAATTTAATTAAAACACTAATGACAATTTTATATCACCGGGAAATATACATTACGAATAGTATAGTATTTCACGAAGACGCAGTAGTGTGTCTAGTGTTTCCGGGAAAAGGGTTATTAGTCAGATTACGCGTAAACGAGTCACAGTGGCTTGTTTGGTTTCTACTGTCTGCCTGACAACGCTGCTCTGTTTCACGTTTTGGTCGTTGACACGGTGTATTTAACGGACTTGTATACTAGAAATGATTATAATACATGTATTATTGTTAAAGTATTGCGCAAATCTAAGACATCCATTCGAAGATCTAAGCTATAAATCGCCAAAAAATCTAAAATGATTCAACTCTGCCACCTTAAACTAAGTATTAATATTGTTAGTTATCGTGGTTGATTCGTACAACTCCATTTATATTTTATTTAATTTAAAGAAAAACAAATTTACAAATGTTGATATTAAGTGCCAGGCCATTCAATGGGTGTTTCCAAAATAATTTTAGGAGGGGCATTAGTTTTTTCTTATAACTAGCTGGTTCAATTAAGTTCAGTTAAGTTAAGTTCAATTAAGGGCCAGCACTAAAAAATGCCCCATAACATCATTTTGCAGGTTGCTAACTCAAGCAACACCACAAATGATTATTCGGTAAAATTCTATACGGGTTGTTAGGAATTGTACAAGGCTTCAAAAGACAAAAATCCTTAAACTGTAATCCTCAATTTCTATAAAATGCATTCCAAAATCAAACATATCTGAAAATAGGTGCCGTTTTAAAAGCAGTTAAATCAATTTCGAGCACTTCGTAAATAGCAAACAGCAAACTTTACGCTGCTTCAGCGGAGTATGCAAAAAAAACTCTGCGCTTCACGGCTCCCGGAAATTGCTGTCCGCCGCCATCTTGCCGATCTTCCGTCTTTTTTACGTTTCCTTCTGTCAATGATTACCGGTAGAGTTCTTGACCATAGATAAGAATCTGCTACTTATCCCGCTGTCGTGTAAAGCTGAATCCACTCCTTTAAATAATTATGTTACACGCTTTACCTAAAATTTCACTATGTGCTTCATATAGAATTTAAAAAATAACAGTTTGATAATGATTTTCTTTGGAATCCTTATGTATTTTACTAATTACCAGTATAGAATAAACATATAAATCTTAGGAGGTATTTCTTGAGTTAACTGAAAAGTGTGTATTTTTGGGTGCCAACCGTTAAAGACAATAATATAGGTAAGTGTTATTACTCCCATGCTTCTTGAAAATTAATTTGAAACACCGATAGCCTCGCTTTAAAAACCTATAAGAGCATAACACTTAGAAAAACTTAGGATAATAACCGTTGAAAATATCTGAAAAAAAAATCGAAAATGAATGAAGGCATTGGAAAGTAAAATAAAAATAATCCATTAAAAGATTTTCGTTATAAGTTGGTGGTGGGTAGTTGCCAATCCTAATCGTAATGATCAGGATGGTTTTGCGGTTACGAATTGTATGTAAGAGGATTTTGCGAGCGACTATGGCATAGGATTCAGGAACAATAATAGAGGAAATTGGTAAAAACTCATCGATTTCACCATTCACGTTGGATTAGTTGGTTTCACTGGATATCATTATAATTGTACGGAACTCGCGTTCCCGTCGGCGTTTTAATTGTACCGTTGGAGGAAGATAAAACAAGGGGGAAGGGGGCAAGGGAGACGCATATAATCGCACGCATTATTTGGAAGTAGGTGACCGATGAACTCACGTGCACAGTTGGTATATGGAAATAATATTAATAGTTCATCTCTTAGCTGCAGATTAATGGTGCCTTCGAAGGCGAAACAGCTGTCACGCTGTAATTATTAAAGAGTTAGAACTTATTTTGGTAGAAGGCGTTTTGTTGGAAATATATAAAAATAATTATTACCAAAAATAACAAAAAACAAATGTATTCTTCCAGCACTAAGATCAAACATGGACGCCAAGAACATTATCAGAAAATTAGCATCGCACTAAGAACCACGCATGGTATCTCCATTAGAAGCAAAGATTACCGAAAGGAAACCTTCATATGGAATAATCCTGGATTTTAAATTTCAATATCATCAAATGTCATTCTCATTCGTGATAGAGAAGCAGAAATCACCCACAGATGAAATAGGCTGAGGACTTCACTACCAATAGGAAATTTTTATATTTTTTTAATAGTAAGTAAACGGTTTTTTTTTATTATTGATTAAACCAGTAACATTTTTGTTCAAAAGTATATTCCACCAATAAATTAATACCTGCTTTCCTGTGAGAATAGATTTGCGACGAAATCGATACATACGAGTATATCAAATGATCAAAGACTCGACAGAATTCAGAACTAAACTTAAAACTCATCTTTTCAGGGAATCATATCCATAAATTGAAAAAATGCACACGTAAATTCTTAGCTTTGCTAGCCGGTTAGTGCTTACCTAAAGTCACTTATAGAATAAGTAAAAAAAAAAATTACGCAAATTCATTCACAGCCCGCAACACTGTAAATAATTAAATATGTAAAAAAAGTTAATACCTACTAAAAATTTCTTACGCTTTTTAATGTCATTTTATAAATATTCTCCAGTCCTAAAAATTATGAATATTTCAAATAAATACCAACTATTCTTGTGCCACCAATATTCTAATAAATACATTACAAACATCAATAGAAAAGGAGGATAAAATAGCAACTGTAAAAATCATATCATCTGGAAGCTTAAATTTTCTAATAAAACTGTGTTCATCTAAAGCGACTTGCCAGCTGCAGGTAAGTCTATTGTTTCGTATCTGTTTGTATTTAATTAAATATAGAATAGGAAATAATATTTGTACGGCGCCCTTGAGGTGATTTTTCACAAAAAACGGCGCTGTACAAATCATATACTTATTATTATTATTATCAACTGAGAAATTGATGCGTACGAGTTTATCAACCAAAGGTTTTATTTTTAATTAACCACAAATCAAAGACGCAGCTCTGCTACCCCTAGTTCATTTTTCTATCTACATTACCTCTAAAATTCTTTATAGAGAAATTTTAGCCAACATAGGTAAATTATCAAAGCCATTAAGTTCCCATCAATACTAGCGGCCAAATTCACGTAAAATCACTGCCCATTTCATGATTCAATCGAAGATTTTAACAATTATTACGCTTTGGTATCCTAACACAATCAAATTTCTCTATCAATTTCCATTCTCCAATTTCTAACTTATATGTGCTAAATACGTACATAATTTATATTTACTTATTTATTACAAAAAATTACATAATTATAACGCAATACATCATATACATGTTTTTTTTACTTCCCATAGATCTACTCTCCATTAGTTGTACTCCAGTAGCTCGTGATTATGGGAAAAGTTCTCGTACGTAACGAAAAAATATTAAAAACAATTCGATATGTGAAAATATTAAAAACCTATCAAACGTAAATCAACAAATTATTTTCAGAACAATAATAAAAAATATTCATATAATAATTTAAATACTAGATAGTATACTCGTACATCGGGGGTACAATATATCATTATCTATGTTCAGGAAGTTCATCTGCTTTTTGAATTGTTCACATTTCAATGTTTCGGTTACATTAAGATTGTTTTTGGATAATAATATATTGTACCATCTTATACGTAAATACAAGTGTGCAGCTGTGCGATGCTGTGGTCGTTCTTAGTATCGGGATGGCTATTAAACCATTTGTTTTGAAACTATCGCTTATTGTATATCTTAGCATCGGGATGGCTATTAAACCATTTGTTTTGAAACTATCGCTTATTGTATATCTTAGCATCGGGATGGCTATTAAGCCATTTGTTTTGAAACTATCGCTTATTGTATATCTTAGCATCGGGATGGCTATTAAACCATTTGTTTTGAAACTATCGCTTATTGTATATCTTAGCATCGGGATGGCTATTAAACCATTTGTTTTGAAACTATCGCTTATTGTATATCTTAGCATCGGGATGGCTATTAAGCCATTTGTTTTGAAACTATCGCTTATTGTATATCTTAGCATCGGGATGGCTATTAAGCCATTTGTTTTGAAACTATCGCTTATTGTATATCTTAGCACGGGATGGCTATTAAACCATTTGTTTTGAAACTATCGCTTATTGTATATCTTAGCATCAGGATGGCTATTAAGCCATTTGTTTTGAAACTATCGCTTATTGTATATCTTAGCATCGGGGTGACTATTAAACCATTTGTTTTGAAACTATCTCTTATTGTATATCTTAGCATCAGGATGGCTATTAAACCATTTGTTTTGAAACTATCGCTTATTGTATACCTTAGCATCAGGATGGCTATTAAGCCATTTGTTTTGAAACTATCGCTTATTGTATATCTTAGCATCGGGATGGCTATTAAACCATTTGTTTTTAAACTATCGCTTATTGTATATCTTAGCACCGGGATGGCTATTAAATCATTTGTATTGAAACTATCGCTTATTGTATATCTTAGCATCGGGATGGCTATTTTTTTTTTACAGTAACTCCACACAGGAGACCAAGGAGGAAATAATTTCCCTCAAGGCCTATATCATCTTTGGGGATGCTGTGTGGAGGGTCTTTTAGAGGATAGGAAGGAGTGAACTTGGGTCTTGAAGAGACCCATGTTATAGGATCGACGAAACACAGAGGCCGGCAGATCATTCCACAGCCGAGTTGTTGAACACAAGAATGAATCGTAGAAGCGACCCGTTCTCATGTGACAAATGTCAACCGTGTGCAAATGTTGGGCGCGCGTTTGGCGTTCCCGACTATGCACCGGTGCCGAAGGGCTCAATGACGCTAGTGCCTCGCGGAGCATCCTCCATTAAAATACCGGTAGAACAAGGACAGCATTCTCACCCGACGTCTGTGCTCCAAAGATTGCAACCCATTTGTTAAGATAGGCGAATCTATCAAACGGACCGCCCGTTTCTGCACAGAGTCAAGGTTTTTTTTCAGATATTTTGGGACTCCCGACCAGAGGTGGCCGCCAAATTCTACAATGGGGCGCACTTGCGATTTGTACAGGGTCAGCAGTTGTGTACTATTAAACTATTAAACCATTTGTTTTGAAACTATCGCTTATTGTATATCTTAGCCGAACGAATTTTAAAAAATTAAATCATATTTCATGTATTTTTCTTTGAGCTTGTTCAATCTACCGGTATATTAAAATACGGAATTGTTGGCTGGAGAGAGACATTTGATGATATTTTAAGTCCACTTAAAATAATTCAAAGAATGATAACAAAAAATAAAAACCATCGACATTTTCTTCAATAACCTTGTTTCAATATTCAATGTACCGACAATGTACCTCCTTAAACCGGCCTCACAACGTTGCCCAACCGTGTAGCGATATAGTTCCCCGTATGTGCTTTGTACATACAGTGGCGCTCTTGTGAGGTGTCACATACGAAAACTACGTAAAAAGTATAAAAAAATTTCGTTAACGAACTTTCGGAAAAAATATTATAGCTATAAAAATATGTAGTCATATAGATCACAGCAATTGACGATACTACTTTTATAATATATAAATATACGTAGAATTTATACATCGTTATTTAAATACGAATAAAAAATCATCTCATCAAAACACCTTGTTATGTTTGTACCATTGCATTTGGAATATTTGACGTCACGTGCGCATTCTGTTTGTAGATTAGTATGGAAATTTTTATTTTTCGATTTTGTTTTGTATTTTAAATTTTAAAAAAATAGTTTTTAATGAAATTTAATCTTAATTTCAATGACTTTAAGCTCTTTAATTATTATTCAATATAAAAACTATTATTAATAATATAAATTAAAGTATTCATGGGCAAACCAATTATCAATACGGATATTATGATAATGTTGATCAATACTATTATCATTTTTTGAGTTAAAGTTTCTAAAAAGGTTCATAATGTTATTACCTATGTTTGGTCATAGTTTATTATGATGTTAAAATTATGTGCGGTAAAGCTCATTCTTCTTTTGGCATTTGACATTCTAACCTCGAAACCGACCGGCCATAGAATTGAAGCGTTTTGGCGGACTTGAAATTATTTTAAGTACGAAAACTAAGTTTAGAAAAAAAAAACGAAAGATAGTGGTATTTAAGTTTGAACGTCACTATTGATAAAAGAAAATTGGACTGGAGTTCCTTACTATAAAAAAAAATTAAAAATAGAACTTATACTATAATATATCAGAATAACATTAAAAATCCCACAATTCAACACTAAGCATTCCTAAAATACCTACCTTTATCTATGGATAACTTACGTTCGAAAATCTTCATCCAAATCTCAAAAATATAGAAAATATACATGAATTCCAACTTCAATTGAAATATTACCTCCAACTAGTGTAACGACTATTACAAATAGAAAATATAGAAAATATACATGAATTCCAACTTCAATTGAAATATTACCTCCAACTAGTGTAACGACTATTACAAATAGAAAATATAGAAAATATACATGAATTCCAACTTCAATTGAAATATTACCTCCAACTAGTGTAACGACTATTACAAATAGAAAATATACATGAATTCCAACTTCAATTGAAATATTACCTCCAACTAGTGTAACGACTATTACAAATAGATTATTTCTTTTCTTTTTCCACAAACCTCGTCTTTTCTTTTCTTTTATTGTTTATATTATAATTATTTTTAACTGATAACTAATTTTACATAACTGATTCATATTTTTCTGATGTATGTTTAAACTAAACAATGTTTTATCTTATGATTTTATTATTTAAGCGAAATTCCCTTACCAAACACAAGAACCTTGTTTATTTGTGGCAATGAACAGCTATTTTATGTTTATTTTGCTATACTGTGTTAATCACCTAACATTTATGAACGTATTATATATGTAAAATAATAATTCATAATAAAAATAAACTGGAATTGTTTTTCGTCATAACTTCAGTACGAGTAATTACTACAGTAAAAATAAAGCACTCCGATCTCAATGTAAAAAAGCATTAAAAAAAATCATGTTTCCCGATGCACCTCTACATTACACATTTGTAAATACTGTAGATTGATTGCACATACCTGCCAAATCCTAAATGCCCGCTCGTTGCATATGCACTCCGGTTGCACTGAGGTAATGTTCCCTCGCCCTGGATAGCAAGTACTGCGGGAGAGACGGCCGGGGGACTATATTTATGTAAGTTGGTCGCGCGGCTGTCCGCTTTAACCATGTAAAGGCAGGTATGTTAATACGCATTGATAACATTCCGAGATTTTGAAGTGACGTGATTTTGTTGTGTCACTCATAACTGAAATATATAGGTTACATGATTTATGTTAGTTGCTCCGGTCTATTTTGTTTGTGCTGTCTCTAATATGCGATGAATTGGATCTTTGATTGAAACGAATAATTATGTGTTTTGTTTGTGATATGATCAAGTTTTATATTTGCAAATTTTGAGAGAGACGTCGATATTTTTTAGCGTTTAATTTTTTTCACATTCGCTTAGCTCACTACAAAAACTAAGTTCATCCGCACTCAATTCTAGCAGCGATCCCCTAATCCGCTCTATCGGAGACCTCCTGTACTCCAAGTCGTTATCGCATGCGTCAATGGCCCGGGCCTGGATTCCGGGACACCTAAGTATTACTGAACCAAATGGCGGATTCCTCTGCTAAGGATGCCACTGTTCACGGTCCGTTAAGTGATATTCCTGTTCCAGTTAGAGACTATTTCCCTATTCTATAAAGTAAATTCAAACATGGTCCTCTGAACGGAAAATAAACTCTCTAACGAAATGTCATCAGTACTAATTAATACAACCTTTTATTCCTCTCAAACTCTGATTTCATAAATACCAAAGAAATATATTTCCTCCATAACTCGAATGAGACTAGGTCACACTTCATGTCTTAGTCATCTCGCCAGATTCCACATAGTCATCTCGCCAGATTCCACATAGTCATCTCGCCAGATTCCACATAGTCATCTCGCCAGATTCCACATAGTCATCTCGCCAGATTCCACATAGTCAACTCGCCAGATTCCACATAGTCATCTCGCCAGATTCCACATAGTCATCTCGCCAGATTCCACATAGTCATCTCGCCAGATTCCACATAGTCATCTCGCCAGATTCCACATAGTAGTCAACTCGCCAGATTCCACACAGTCAACTCGCGGGATTCCACATAGTCAACTCGCCAGATTCCACATAGTCAACTCGCCAGATTCCACATAGTCAACTCGCCTTACTGTGATTTTGGGACAAAGGAAACTCTAGTCACAATATCTTTGAGTGTCCTATCAGTGACCAATTTCCAAACTTTATGCATGAATAGATAAAACAAAAATTGAACACCCTATCAGTAGTCCCTGCTTTCTAAATCTCAACACCCCTCAAATTGAAAATTTATTATCAAAATATATTTATAAAAATGGCATCAAAATTAAAGGCTTTGTGGATCAAAAACACATAAATTTATAAATAAAATCTGTAACTTATTTGCTTCAGTTGTATTTGCCAAATATTATATCCAGTTAAAACGTAACTAACTTTAATAATAATCTATACTATTAAAATCTAACTGGTTAAACACGGCCAAGATCGCCCTTAATGGGCGAAAGTCATAAAATAACAAAACTAAAAAAACCGCCCGGTAAAATATAAATAATCACTGACTAGATCTTTCATAGAAACATTTCATTGGTACCTGTCCTCGGAATAATTTTCCAAAACCTTGTAATTTGTACAACGCTCACCTTATACATGTACTATTTTTTCTAAAATTTAGAAAAAAAAATCTACTCGTTCTGAGGGATAAAAATTTTCTAAAGCTTTTTTTATTGTTTAAATAGCTTGAAAGCTAGTAGAGAAACTTTGTGCAAGAAGAACTATGTTCTGTTGATTGTATTTTTCATGTGAACACGGCACAATAGTCCCAAAGACCGATACCATTGGGACTATGACATCCCCGATTAGAGTATAATAATAATAATTGGATTACTTGTATAGCGCCGTTTTTGTGAAAAATCACCTCAAGGGCGCTGTGTGAGAGTATGTAGTGTGGACTAAGGGGGTGTGATGTGATAAATGGGGGTTGGAAAGAACCTGGCAATTCAGATATGGTCATCAAACATGGCTAAGGCTATTTCAAAGGACGGGAACAATTTCGATTTTGAATGGTGGTATTTCAGCAGGGCGATACTGAGAGTATTTACCACTCTCAGTACGTTGAATTATCAATTTATAAGCCGTAAAGCGCTTTAAATTTTTTTGTCAAATATTTTACCAACCAACCTAGAAGAAGAATTTAACATATTATTAAATAATCTTTAGATGATAAAAGCAATCAAAATAATTCAAATTTACTAATTATAATTCGTTTTCTAATGACTCTAATAATGAATATATTTCGATTAAAAAGCTTTTCATTTAGCAACGTCGTTATAATCTTACGGTTTTTAAAAGCTTGACTTTTATCATGTAAAGCCGTGTCACCTGCAAACGCTTTCTTTTAAACATTACACAAAAAACTACACACAAAAACATTTGTTTTCATACACATTCGATCTCCTGTTAAAATGTTTTGTTTTGGTTAAAAACAAAACGTTTTGTGTAGACGACATGATGGGTTCTAGGATGTTAAATGTGGTACATATTTTTAAAGGGTGGAATAAAATATCATTACTTGTTTATTATTTGAATTAAAAAATATATGTAAATGTCAATGGATGTAAAATTATGTAAATGTCAATGGATGTAAAATTATGTAAATGTCAATGGATGTAAAATTCATAAGAAATTTTTGTGTAAACCACTGTTTAATATTTATAATCAACGAATGTATCTTTAAAAAAAATTAATGTGAAGGCTAATGCTATTAAAAATAGCATTCAAAATAAGAGAATACATAACAGTTAAATAAATTATTATTATTACTGATACATTAGCAAACTTCTTATAAAAACATATTATAATTTCGCTTAGTACTCATAACCTAAAAAATCTGTCCGATTTATGCTGCAACTGACTGAAGTATCATCGGACGGGACGCATCGATAGTCACGCACCGTGCGGCGATTAAATAAGAAACAAATCCTTCCCCTCTTCCCTTCTTCACCCGCGAGTGGAATGTTTTCCATCGCTGTCGGAAAGCAAAAACACATATGTGTATATGTACACACAAATGTGTACGCAACCGCCCCTTTGTATTGTTTTTTTTTGTGTAAATGTTTTCAAAAAACATTCCCTTAAAACTTTAAGCTTAAAACTACCTGTCAACTCATAGGCGAATTGTGTCGTAACATGGGTCCACATGTGCACTGTTTTTGAGTTGTCAGTTATTGGTGGTTGTTATACAAAACGTTTTTCTTATTATAAACGGAGCCCACAATTTTCTCACTCTCAACGTACTTTTACTGCATAATGCACCCGCATCGCCAGTCATCGAGCAATCAGAGTGAGATATTGTAATTTGGTTTTGAGATGTACCCAGCTGTGTTATTAAGTAAAATAATAAAAAAAAATTAAAAACAAATTAAGTATAATATTAATAGCATAGAAATGCGCTTACACAGGAGAGAAAGCTCGAGAACACAGGAGATGGGCAAGAGGAGGGTTGGGAAGTGTCTAATCATTCAGAACTCCTAGCACAAACATCGACAATATCGGCTATTTGTCGATTTTATTGAGCACGACTGCAGATCACCAACAAACAAACAACAGTTCACGTTCGTCGACTAAATTAACCAGATTTAGGTGCACGTAAATTTTAGTGTAGTTTGCTCGTTGGCGATCTGCGATCGTGCTCGGAAGTGTTTACAAATAACCGCTATAGCCGATAAAATTTTCATCGATATGCTAGTGCTAGTGAATCAGGCCCCCTGGCACGAACATATCGGTCAACATTTTATCTAAAATGTCGGTAACTTGTTATTTCTGCATATCTTCAACGAACAAACAATAATTGATGTTAACTAAAATAAGCATTAATCGACGTAAACTGTTTGTTCGTTGGCGATCTGAAGTCATGCTCGGGAACGAAAACAAGTTACCTACAGGATCGATAAAATCTTTATAGACATGTTGGTGCTAGGGGGAAAATGGAAATTCACACCTTTCATAAGGGATAATCCTGACGATTGGCGTAATGTCTCCTAGGAAGGGTGGCGGGTACAAGAATCCACCTGGCACTGGTTCAGAGGGACTGCCCTGGTGTCCTGGCAACGGCTCGTCCTAAGGACTCTTACTTAATCTATTTTGTTTCTCCATTTTACTGTTTTATGTTAGTATTTCCCCGCATCTCACCATGTTCATCTACGGACTACGGACAAGTGGAGAAGAGCCACCATACTTACTAGAGCCACTTTTGTCGGCTGTACGTATGTACTAACCATTCTGGGCTGTGGCATTTTACTAACCTCCTTCTAAGCTAACACTATGCAGGGACACTTGAGCGTTTAGAATGATTCATAAACTTTGCTTCGTTGAGCCAAAAAATTAGCGTCCTTGTCGTGCATCCCGAAGAAGTAACCAAAAGCTACTTATACCGGGATGGGAAAGTGGTGGGTATCCTCAACTGGTTTCTAAATTATCAATTTCATATAGCCTTCGTTAATCATCCCCAAACAAATCATGTCTCTAGCAATGCGTTATATACCGACCCATTTGTTTATCATATTTTCCTCATTTTTCTGGGTTTTACCTCGTTTTTGGCGCGGAGAAATACCGGAGCATAACATTATCCTAATGGGTTCTACGTACGGGTATGTAGCCAACGTTGTAGCCTGCACAATATTAATTAATGGATTGCACACTGCCGTCTACTCCGCGTCGGGAGCACTAATTGTGAACACATTGCGAGCAATGTTTACTGAGAATTTCTTAAATAATTCCATGAACAACCTTGTTATCCTCGTACTTTTTCGAGAACAACGACGATTAGCAATAATCTCCTCGGCGCAATAAACACTATCATTATCTTCATAAATATTATAATAAACTGTTCTAAGGACGATTACAAGACATCATATCATAGTAAATCAATGTCAATACTCATTTACACAATACGCAAGTTGTTCGGTATGGAGTCGAGCTGCATAACAATGAAAACGTGTTTTTTTTAGTGTGATACCCATTATTATAAATAGCGTACATGTTTATATCGTATCGAATCTCGATTCTTTAACAACATTCTTTATATTAATTAATTAATATAAAATATAATTAATCCTGTAAGAACTAGCACTGACGAAATCTTCAACAAACTTAACATTATAAATTAAAAATATACTTTGTATTTACCACTTTAATTAAAATATATAAATATTTCTCTACATGTTTCGATAGCAATGCTATCATCTTCAGGAATAAATGAATACTAAAAAATAATTTCAAGTATATAAAAAAATGATAAAAAATTTAAAAACATAATTTAAGAATATACAAAATATGAGCATAAACAAAAATGAATTAAAGTAGGAAGATATAGAATATATATTAATTAATATATATTAATATATATTAATTAATATATATTAATATATATTAATTAAGATGATAGCATTGCTATCGAAACATGTAGAGAAATATTTATATATTTTAATTAAAGTGGTAAATACAAAGTATATTTTTAATTTATATAATTAATAATGCCACAAAGTTACCAAATATTTGAAGAAACTTAACATTGTTTCAATAAAACAATTATACTCTGAAACAATACTACTTTACGTTCACAAATACAAAAAAACAAGAATTAACAACAAATCACACATATTAGAAACACTAGATCTCAGAGTCACGTATTGAGAGAAAACATATTAACACAAAATACAGACTAACACCGAAACCACTCAACTGCACTTAAAACACACCTCACCTTAGATTTTGTTTTTCATCATGCGCATCAATTTAATACAATGTAATTTCAAATTTTGCGAATGAAATCCTCAGCACCGGAAATTCCAGTGAGGATATCATTATTCGTTATTTTGTTATAAAAAAGGAAGATAATAAAAAAATATTATTATTATTCCAGTGCATACACTAAAATTTATAATTATGAATTTTTTGATAAAACCTTTTCTAATGAAGGAATGTTTATGGTTTGTTCAATTCCATCATAGGAGTAATCGCCTCTTTCTCGCCCTAATCTCCGTGCAATTCCACGTAAGAAGCGGTGTTGTACAGATTCAATATGATGAATATGAACAACATAGAGAAGAGACCAAATGACACCGGCATATTCAAGATGAGGGCGAACTAGTGAGCAGTAAATAGGTGTTCATCACAAATGGACAATTGTGATCATGACAGCGTCTACAAAAAAAATGATTTGATTATTTAGTAAAAAACGTTTTACCTCGATGAATAAAATTCTAATAATGAAATGGTGGGAACAGTTTAGTTTGCTTTGTTCTATGTAGAAACCGTTCAATAAAAATCCACTGCAGCCACCTTTGGACATAATAAAACAATGTGTAGATTTCCCTAAACCTATTCCATTTTTTTATTAAAGAAAAAAATTAATTAGGTTAGGTTAGATTAGTTTTAATATCTTTATATCTCTTTAAAAAGTGTGACGATTCATACTTGTCATGGAACCGTTTTTCACATATGTCACAAATTGTATGGACCTAACCAACAGGAAACAAATTTGCTTTGGTGTGGCCCCAGAGCACTGTTATGTGTTTAAAAATAAATTTGGTTGTTTACTTATTCGACGTTACTTTTTCTAAAAACAAGGTGTTATTGGAATTAAACATCGCCCGAAATAGAAATGAATTGGTGGAGTGGAATAATTTGTTATTTCCAAATAATGATAATCTTATAATGATATTACCCAATACGATAAACATAATGTTTTTAAGAAAAAAACATTTATTGTATATTTAAAAAATGTACATATACTTAGCATTTCTCAAAATCAAATCAGAAATATGACCCTTTTCTGACCATCCAACGTATGTTATACAAAATATTTTTCAAATGTTCGATATCCTCAAAATAAGCTTTAAAGATTTTTCTTCAACATCCAAGAAAGATATTAAAAAAACAACAAAAAAAAGAAAACAAAACAAAACCAACAAAAAAAAAGTTTTTTATAAACTCTGACTATAATATATTAATTTTTTTTAATGCGGATTTTAAAAAAATGGCAATTTTTACTAATAAAAGCTCTCTGAAGAAGATGGTAACTATTTTTTTCCACTTTTTAAAAGTATTTTGACATTTTTAAACCACCATTTATGTCCGAAAGGCCGGTTTATAGAACAATGATCATTTGGCCACCGCTATGCTGCTAATAATATTCTATGCGGTGGGAATACGATCTAATGTTTTGTTTTAAAGATGATAAATGTCGGTAATTTCTTTTATGTGTAGCCCAATTTGTGCGTTAAAAAGCGGTCATCGTAAAAAGAAAATTAAATACGGATGTACATATTTTCAATAAATTTAGAATGAAAAAAATACATTTCCATGCCTGGGTTCGAATACTCGACCTCTGGATGTTGAGTAATTCCCAAAATATAATATACCTTTATAATAATAATAAATTATAGCGCAGTTTTGTGTAGGTTCACCTCAAATGCGCTTTACACTAACTAACCTAACCAAATATACTTGGAAAATGGAAAATAACAAATACGAGTATACTATATACATTTGCAAATAAAACTACAATTATAAAATATTCATGAGCGGCAGATTCACTTACATAAACAATTTAGAATACTATCCCTATTTACAAAAATGAATGTTTGTCAGTCTCTCCTCGATTTTATCGAAAATTACTCGACCAGTTTCGCTGAAAATAGCACAATTTGTTCATTAGCGCCAGGGAGGTTTAGGGAGTAGTTGGAACGAAATCCAAAATGTAAAAAAATATTGCTATAACATTTTAAAATTAGTGTGAAATACATTGAACCCGCCATGTTGTATTGAGGTTAGCCCATAGATATACCACTCAGGTTAGCCACAGATTAGATATTCAAAATAAGAAGGTTTGTTTGGGTAGAATATTTTCAAAATGGAAAACACAAGCAGGTACCTACTTAAGAACTTTTTTAATTAGATATATTTTGAAAAAATAAACGTTTTGAATGAAATATATTTTTTTTAATTTGTTTATTTGTGTAGATATAGTAATATATGCTTATTAATATTTACTTATTTTTATTATTTACTTATTATACTCTAATTTTTATTATTTATTTACTATTATTTACTTATTAATATTTACTTATTATTATTTAATTATTATACTCTAATTTTTATTATTTATTTACTATTATTTACTTATTAATATTTACTTATTATTATTATTTAATTATTATACTCTAATTTTTACTATTTATTTACTATTATTTACTTATTATTATTATTTAATTATTATACTCTAATTTTTACTATTTATTTACTATTATTTACTTATTAATATTTACTATTTTTTATTAATGTATTATTATTTACTTACTGTTTACGGATTATTATTAAATTGTAAAGCCGCTCATCTCAACAAAGGATTGTCCTAGTGAGAAGAGTGGCTAATGTTTTTTGTTGTCATAATTAAATATAATGAAATTTAAAAAAAAATTAAAAATAGTCGTCACGATGCATTAATTTCGCTTTCAAATCAATTATGGCGCCCAAACGACAAGCAAGAATTCACAACTTCATAACATTCTTCCAAAAAAAATAAATATATATATAGTCGTCACGATGCATTCATTTCGCTTTCAAATCAATTATGGCGCCCAAACGACAAGCAAGAATTCACAACTTCATAACATTCTTCCAAAAAAAATAAATATATATATAGTCGTCACGATGCATTCATTTCGCTTTCAAATCAATTATGGCGCCCAAACGACAAGCAAGAATTCACAACTTCATAACATTCTTCCAAAAAAAAAAAAAATATATATATATATATAGTCGTCACGATGCATTCATTTCGCTTTCAAATCAATTATGGCGCCAACGACAAGCAAGAATTCACAACTTCATAACATTCCCAAAAAAAAAACAAAATATATATATATATAGTCGTCACGATGCATTCATTTCCGGCGCTTTCAAATCAATTATGGCGCCCAAACGACAAGCAAAGAATTCGCTTCATAACATTCTTCCAAAAAATAAATATATATATAGTCGTCACGATGCATTATTTCGCTTTCAAATCAATTATGGCGCCCAAACGACAAGCAAGAATTCACAACTTCATAACATTCTTCCAAAAAAATAAATATATATATAGTCGTCACGATGCATTCATTTCGCTTTCAAATCAATTATGGCGCCCCAAACGACAAGCAAGAATTCACAACTTCATAACATTCTTCCAAAAAAAAAAAAAATATATATATATATATAGTCGTCACGATGCATTCATTTCGCTTTCAAATCAATTATGGCGCCCAAACGACAAGCAAGAATTCACAACTTCATAACATTCTTCCAAAAAAAAAACCGAACAAGACCTGGCACACAACGGCTAGTAGATTATATAACACTTAAAGTAGGAGATAAATATTGAGACTATGACTCCTAACTAACGCGTGTAATTGAATAGGTACCTAACAACCGCATAAGCGTCCCAACTGCTCCCACTGAGCCAGTGGTACTGCGACTTCCCATTTAGGTTATGTTGCGAAACTGAGGGGGTGGGGAGGGGAAGTATATGGGATAAAGTAAGATTGGGAATTTCCTGTTTATGTGCTGTAATAGATGTTATTTTTTATACAACAATTTAATAATTAAAAAATGTTAATTATGTTTTTCAGTTCACATCCAACAATTAGCTTCACCAAACTCAGAGTTCAGAGTTAGCTTCACCAAACGAGACTCTGGTAGCTATAGCATCAGTTGGGTCCGCAACAGCGACCACCTCTCGTCCAGGTTATTATTTATGACTATTGTAATTTGGTGTTCTAATAAACGTGTCTTTTGAAATATGTAAATTAATTATTTAAATTCAGTGCTTGAGATATTCATTTTCTTCCCATAAGCGAAGCAGTTCCTATTCCTATCTCTATTTTACAACCCCAAACGTCAACGTAAGAAGGTAAAAAAAGTTTGAGTTGTATGGCGCATCAGACCTTCTCTGTGAAAAAATTGGCGCATGGTACATAATGCTGGCCACCACTGACCTAAAGGCGCATCTTTCGCCTATTAAAACCATCGCATATTAAAACTACTATCAAATGTATAATATCTATGTATTTACCTGCATACCTACAATAGATTAATATTATTATTATTATTATCATTATTCTTATTATTATTATTATTATTATTATTATTATTATTATTATTATTACAACTATTATTATTATTATTATTATTTTATTATTATTATTATTATTATTTTTATTATTAATATTATTATTATTATTATTAATGTTATTATTATTTTTATTTTTATTATTCTTATTATTATTATTATTATTATTATTAATTATTGTTATTATTATTATTATTATTATTATTATTATTATTATTATTATTATTATTATTACTATTATTATTATTATTATTTTTATTATTAATATTATTAATATTATTATTAATAATATTATTAATAATATTATTATTACTATATTAAACATATACAGGGATTGTCTTTAATTAGTAAAATGTGAACACATTAAATTTGTCAACAGTGAAAATCCTGCCACGTACAGTGCTGGGCTGAATATCCGACCACGCGTGAGCAATTCCTCTCGTATTTACCAACAACTAAAATAATTTTTTTTATGATTTATTAATTCAGAGGCCCGATCTTTGTCGCAAGCTTTATGTACAATGTGTACTTTGTGGACTTAATTGACTCACTGGTACGCGGAAAGCCTGAATTCCGATTAAATGCTATCTTATCTCGACGATATAACTATTTATATAAGTCGTAAGTCATAAGTAACGTGAGTAATGAGCGTAATCGAATACTTCCCCAAAAACAGTTATTTCGGTGTAGTTTCATTGTTTCTTGCTATAGAAATGAACGTATTAATGTTAACTCATTAAAAGTACGAAAAAAACAACTAACCCGAAAACCTAATCTGTTCTCATTAATAACATATATTTTTTTAATTTATTATTATTTCTAATTTTTTTTAATAAAAAGTGTATTAATGATTAGGTTGGGTTAGTTTAGGGTTTCGGACTAGTTTAAAACTGACTTTATATCGCATTTAAGAAGTGTGCCGATTCATCTGTGTGTTCATTTATCGTGGAATCCTTATTTGTGACACAACTCGATTTTTAAAATGTTGAATCGATTAATTCATAAATGTCTTGAACAACTCGAAAAATCAGTACAGGTTTTTGGGTCCACCACTCACCGCTTACGCTTCGCTGTTTAAGTTTGTGTACAACGAGTTTTCAGCAATTAATTCCAGCATCAAAAAACTAAAATGGTTTTGGGATATAAATTGCGTAGTTACAGTTTATGAGTGGGCTTAAATTAAATCATGTTTTGATTCTAGATAAATCCTATTAATGACTGCTCTAGACAAAATAAAAACAGAACGCTCCGCTGCCTCCTGAGGCGGGTGAAGACTGTTGTTTTATTTTAATTCCGTTGTTGGGTTATTATACCGTATTGTTATTATTTTGTTTTTCTGCGGCATGTGAAGCCATTATAGCTGTCATGGCAGGTAGCCATTATAGCTGTAGGCTTGTATGGCAGGTGGGTATTACAGCAACAAGTTATATATACTGCTCTAAATAAAATAACATATTTTTTTGATGCCACGACAATAATATATTTTAAATATTGAAAATATAATGCATTCAGGTATGGAACTGACAGAGGAAGGATAAAAGTAGACGGAATGCTGTTGAAATGAGATCTCTAAGGCGAATGTGTGGTAAAACTATGTATGATCGTGTGAATAATGTTGAATTTCGCGAAGAATGCAAGGCTCGTGTAACCGTAATGAGCAAAATTAATAAAGGGACGCGAGGATGGTTTGTGCATGTGCATGCGGATGAACAGAGAAAGGAGTACAAAGAAAATATATTACGCGAATGTGAATTGAAGAAGTTGAGGACCCCCTAGGAAGATATGGCACGATCAAGTGAATCATATACTTGTGTCGTGCCATGTCAGAAGTCAGAATAACAAAATATAATATGAGACGACGTATGAATGTGAATGAAGCAGGAAGGGTATGCCAAGATCGATTTGTTTGGCGGCTCGTCCTCTGTGCCTACCCCTGAGCGGAGACGGCGTTATGGTTAGTTAATTAGAAATTATTATCAAAACATGAAATCAAAAAATCTCCCTTTAGATTGATTTATAAAATTTATGTGGTATTGTTTTGCAGAGGAAATTAATATTACCTACTCAAACTAAACAAAGGTAAACAATTATGTTCTTATTTTAAAGGTAGAGTGTTCCCACAGAACTAGAGACCCCTAGAATGCGAGTATGTCCAACCTTCTGAATAAGGAACTCCTGTAAAAATATAATGGCTTTAAAAATTTGTATTTTTATAGATTAGCAAACGCCAATTCTGAATACATAACTTTTATTTTTTTTATAATTACATGTGGAATTTATAAATCGTTATTTAAAAGTGAATAAAAAATTATCTCATCAAAACACCATGTTATGTTGGTACCATTCCATTTGGAACATCTCGTGCGCATTATGTTTTAGGATTATTATGATAATTTTTATTTTTCTATTTTGTTTTGTATTTTAAATGTGTTTTTTATTAGTTTTTAGGAAAATTAATAATAATTTGAGTGACTTTATGCTCTACAATTGTTATCAATATAAAAAAATTACTAATGAAATAAATTGTAGTATTCATAAGAAAACCAATTATCAATACGGATATAACGATAATATTAATGCTCAATATTATTATTATTCTTTTAGTTAAAAGTCTCTAAAAAGGTACATTACTTTATTAATTATTTTTAGTTATTTATTAATTTTATTACATACGCCCTATATGGGCTTTTATATATTTAGTTATTTACAATAGTCATACAGGTGCAAAACACATCACAGTAGGTGCATACAGAAAATAACGAACAAATACAGGAATAATATAGTGTAAGTACCATTCTAAGTAATTAGCTACAGAGGCGAATATTCAAAACATACCTCACATTCACTGATACTCATACTCTAGACACATATCTTAATAATTGTTGGGGATGTATGCAATAATCATCTGTTTGTATTTGTATTCCGAACAGTTGAACATATCTACTATGTCTGAAAATGTATTACATTCTGCGTGGAGTTTTTAGGTAAAAGAAAATCTTTGAATAACTCACTCCGGAAATTGTTGTTACAATTGAATAAAATTTTAGGTCGAGTAGTTCTAGATGGAATATTAAATTTGATTAATCGAACAATATCAGGGCTGTCAATAAAACCATTAACAATTTTGAAAATAAAAGTTAGGTCAGAAACAAGTCTCCTATCTGAGAGTTTTAATAATGGTTTACTATGAATAGAATATAAAACTATGTGCGGTAAAACTCATCCTCGTTTGACATTTGACATTTTAACCTCAAAACTGTTCAAAACCGACCATCTATAGATTTAGAGCGTTTTGGCGGGCTTTGAAAAATCGAAACTTTTAAAATTATTTTAACTATGAAAACTAACTTTAGAAAAAGAAAACGAAATGTACTGGTATTTAAGTTTGAACGTCAATATTGATAAAAAAAAATTAAAAAAATTGACTGGAGTTCCTTATTATCACAATATTCAAATATTGTTTATGATTTATTTTATTATTATTATTTATTGTTATTATTATTATTATTATATATTATTTATTGGTTATGATATTGTACACCTGTTTTTTCGAAAAAAATATTACATACTTTTATACTTATAGAATGTACTATATAACTTTGTAATTTAAATGAATTGCATTAATTAAATTTAATATGCCATGGTGTTTAGTATTTGCATTCCAATGTAAACTGGACTTCGAAATAAATCTTGGGTGTAGTAGCCTTTGTTCGGAATTTTTTTTTGTAATGAAGTTATAAAGTTATGAATTCTTGCTTGTCGTTTGGGTGAATTTCATTAATTACTTTTCTCTAAACAAAGAAACATTCTTTAATTGATAAACTAAAGTTTTTAAGACAAGATTTTTGTGCATAGCGCAAAGCTAATGCTCTGAGCATCTGACCGGATATTAGAAGGGTGCAAGTTCGAGTCCTGCCGGCGACATTTATCTTTGCTCGGAAGGTTTTTTCAATTTGTATGAGTGTTTCAGGCTAATAATTATTGTTTATAAAAATAATTGTTACCCTCTGCGCTATGCACAAAAATCTTGTGTTAAAAACTTTAGTTTATCAATAAATAAATATTTGACAAGTCAAAACATTTTTCACCAATAAAATGAAGACATAATTTGTCTCGACACCACCTATTGAGGGATTTAGCAAGTTACAAGCCTTCCTCCTATTAATAAAGTTGGTTGTTTACAGGTGAAAAATAATAAAAAACCGTAATTATTGAATGAAACACTAGTATATATTGATTAACTTGGCGGGTTTGCGATAAGCCGACGTAGCTCAATGGTAGAGCATCTGACCGGATATTAGAAGGGTGTGGGTTCGAGTCCTGCCGGCGACATTTATCTTTGCTCGGAAGGTTTTTTCAATTTGGATGAGTGTTCCAAGCTAATAATTATTGTTTATAAAAATAATTGTTACCCTCTGCGCTATGCACAAAAATCTTGTCTTAAAAACTTTAGTTTATCAATTAACTAATAATTATTGTTTATAAAAATAAAGAAACATTCTTTTGAAATTTTTACATCATTCCAAAAACTTTTTTTTTAAATACATTTTAATAATGATGTTCTTAAGTAGGTATCTAATTGGTGTTTTCCATTTTGAAAATATTCTACCCAAACAAAACTAATCTGTGGCTAACCTCAATACAACATGGCGGTTTCAATGTTTTTCATACTAATTTTAAAACGTTATTTCAACAGTTTTACAAATTGTATTTCATTCAAACTACTCTCTAAACCTTCCCGATACTAATAAGAACAAAATGTGCATAAAAACTTATTTCTTTATAAATATTATTTGTGTATGTTATCATTGTAGAAATTGATGACGCCCGTAGCAGTGCGGCTAATATCCTTGGCCATGTATCCGGTGGTCGCAAGTTCCGACCTACGTAAATAAATATTATTCAATGTATGAATCCACCATTATTGCCCCGGTGATAGACCATCATTCAGAATCGAAACATTGCTTGAAATGGCTTTAGCCCTGTTTTATGACCGGATCTGAATAGCCATGTACTTCCCAACCTTCCTCTTTCTCACCTCCTTCCACACTCCCTTTAGCCTGACAACATACCCAAACGGGTATTTTCACTGTTTTTTTTTTCAGTGTCTACAAAAGTAAGAAAAAGATTACGATATCAAAGAAATATTTATTTTGTTTTTATGTTTACGAATAAATTTTCAATAACGCTTTAAAATGTGACATTTTTGAAATTTCACCAAAACGAGATGTTCATATGTACGTCATAATGGCGTTGTAGCCAGTTCGAACCGAATTTTTAAAATCAATAATTCTGAATGAAAATATTAAAATTACACATTTTTATTACGATATTCAGAATCAGAATCAGAAAAATAAACTTTAAATCTTCCAAACGTTTTGAACGGTATCCGTTGTTTGTGAAAATATCCTATCGGGGTTGCCATAGTACCACTAGCCCCGGACATGATAGTAGGGAGCAGTTGGGGCTCTATGCGGTATTCATTTTTAAAAAAATTACTTACGCATTTATGACAGCTTTTATTTTGTAACTTCATTTCCTGTCATTCCTATGAATACCTGCAGATTGAGAAAGGTCATGACAAAATTCTGACGCACAAAATGTCGGTCGTATAATCGGAAAAACATCAAACAGTAAATGAATAACAACGCGTGGGCATAGTTTGCGGTAAATTGTGTTTAGCTATATCAGTCTTTATTTATGCTCAAAAACATCACATTGGTCACGCCTACTTTTTAAAATCGTTTGCAGCAACGGGCTGGTGATACCAGTGTAAATACTTATTTATTTTCTATATTACATATATAATATATCTGAATATTTGTTTTCGTCTGACGTATTGCCCATCTCACTAAGTGTGAAACCCCTGTGTTGAGTTGGCAATTTACATGCGTGGTTGCTCAGCTAGGATATTTACAGGGGTGGTTACTCAGCTAGGATATTTACAGGGGTGGTTTCTCAGCTAGGATATTTACAGGGGTGGTTTCTCAGCTAGGATATTTACAGGGGTGGTTGCTCAGCTAGGATATTTACAGGGGTGGTTGCTCAGCTAGGATATTTACAGGGGTGGTTGCTCATCTAGGATATTTACAGGGGTGGTTGCTCAGCTAGGATATTTACAGGGGTGGTTGCTCAACTAGGATATTTAGATGACAAATAGATTATAACTTAGTAATTATTTTCAAAACTATGCTAGTTTATGGGCACAAAGTATTTAGAAGCTGATAGGTTTATTAGAGGTGATCAATGACCTTCATTTGAAAAGAACTTTTGTTTCGCATATTTCTGATGTCACCAGGTACAGTTAGGGAATTGAATACCTTAATAGCATTGTATTTAAACTTCTTTGTCCGTAAAAGGTTTTTCAAACTAGAATATTAAAAGATGTTACATGTGATTGTCTAGGGGCTCTAGTGCCTGTTCTTTCTTCAAACATATGGATATTTTTAATTAATGCAGCAGGAAAATTTTGACTATGTTTTTTTCAAGTTGGGAACATTTAGTTTCTTCAAAATAAAATCAGTACTCGTCCTTTATGGAACTTTAAGAATAACCTTCACGATTAGTTTCCGGATCTTTGCCGAAGGCTCCAGGCACAAGTATTTGTGGCACTATCCCAACTGATAGTACCATATTCGAGAGATGATTGTACAAGAGAATAGTAATCTATATATATAATGGTAGATCAACATAGGCCATAAAAATCTTACTAGATCAACGTACTACGGGAAGAGGTGATTATATATATATCTATATCTTCTAATTAGGTACCCCCACACTTTCATTTCTATTCCAAATGATGCATAACAATAAACAGTTCTTTTTCAGAAATTATACTTATGTAATCAACAATGTTTGCCAAATAATAATATAATACATGTGTCTCTGTAGGGCATAGGTTGATGATATACTGAATATTTAGAATTTTTTAACTATTTTTATACTCTGTATCCCGACACGATCTTTTCATCACCCCTTTTGTATTTGTTTTTTTATACTGGGTTTTTGCAGATACTTTCATACTTTCATGTTCATACGAGAATAATCCATTTATAAAAACTCTGTTAAAATACACAAATTACGTAAAATTACAAATAATCAGACATAGGATGCACAAAACAAAAAATTACGAAAACTCACTCAATGATTCATAATATAATAGATACAAGAGACACAAAGAGACAAACGTGATACACAATATAATAGATACAACAGACACTCCGAAGGTCGCGGGTTCAAATCCCGGCGTGCGCAAGTAAATTTTATTTAATTAATTTGTGTTGTTTCACAATTAATTAATTTAAAAATAATATATAGTTTATTTGCGCACGTTCCAGAGTGGAAGATACTCTCAGTATCGCCCTGGTGAAAGACCACCATTCAGAATTGAAACGTTGCTTGAAATGGCTTTTAGCCGTGTTTGGTGACCAGATCTGAATAGCCAGGTATTTCCCCACCTCCCCCTTCCCTTCCCCTTCTCCTTCCCCTCCCCAATACCTTCAGCCTCACAACATTCCCCAAT
Source organism: Halesus radiatus (assembly GCA_022606495.2). Classification (NCBI taxonomy): domain Eukaryota; kingdom Metazoa; phylum Arthropoda; class Insecta; order Trichoptera; family Limnephilidae; genus Halesus; species Halesus radiatus. The sequence continues at coordinate 26,884 of JAHDVE020006689.1, forward strand.
TGGGAATGCCATAGTCTCACTGGCTCCAGACGGTTGGGAGCAGTTGGGACTCTTGTGCGGTATTCATGTAAAAAAAAAAAAAAGATACGTGATGCACAATATAATAGATACAAGAGATACAAGAGATACAAAGAGACATACGTGATACACAATATAATTAGCCCAATCGTTGTTACATATTTTTAAGTAATAGCAGGACATTTTTTCTAAAACTGCGTATTATCGACCAAATGATAGCTTCTTTCTCTTGATAAATATTTAAATGCATATTTTACGTAATTTTATATTCTAGATACATTATTGTTCACCTGACAACAGAACCCAACAAATCTGGTTAGGTGTTACAAAGCAAGCTATTAATCCGTCTATAAATATATACAATATTTGAACAGCTCATTTGTTGGGAGAATCTCTAAACGATGTTCTTACGTACCTGGAACAAATTTAAATTCATAAGGAAAATTTAATTAAAAAATACGTAAAAATTGCCTTCGCCCCCCATTTGACCTCGAGGCCACCACCGCCCCTTTGGATCCCTCCATCGCTATCGACGATATCGCCCACGTTGGGAACCTCTGTTTTATAGGTACAGCATTAGTTGGTCACTGTTGATTGTATTGACGGTCGCTTATCTCGTTAAAAGCTTTTATTTATTTGAAACACACACACTACTAAACAATATAAAGGAAGAAAGCTTTGACTGCCCAACTGGGAACAAATCCCGTTTTAGAACAATCAAATTGACAAGTTTAGTTCATATTAAGTGCCATTATACAAAAACAGAAGGAAAAAAAGCTCGTGTTAACATGGTATGGTAATACAATATATCTAAAAAAAGTATAATAATTAAGTATAAAGAGATGTGAAGAATAGTACAAAAAAAATATGAATGTACTTATAAAGAAATAAGAAAAACAAATATTATAGAGTAAACAATTATTTATACTCTATAATATTAAACAGGTACTGGTTGGTGCTGTGAGGAAAAAAAAGCATTTAAAATTGAGCATTAAAAAATATATATATTATTTATAAGATTGAGTTACGTATCACTCAGCTTTATGTGCCGACGATGAAACTCATGGAAGCAGCCCGAAGAAGGCGCAGCAAATAGCTCATAACATATTAAATATATTTTATTCAGTAAGTACAAAAAGCAACTATAATAAATTGTTTATAACTAAATGTTTGTCCTTTTTACTTTCCTTGGTTATGGTTTTTAATCCAGTTAAGATCTTTTCCCAAAAAGCATAAATAATGTAACATAAATTCATACATAGACAATAACATTATTTACATAATATACTCATATAAACAGTGCAGTAAATAAGTACTGTAACTGATATAAACATGTTTAATACTATATTGTACAATAGAGAAATAAAAATTTTGATCAACATATAAATAAAAAACATGTCACCGGAGACTATTATTTCATTAACGGTTTTTACTCCAATTATGGTCAGGAATCACTGGTTAAAGTATGTCCGATACGTCTCATAACACCCTGTATAATAAGTAACATAAAACTAAACCATAATATCAAACAGCCCTACGCGTGTACAAGTATTGAGTTAGTCAACTAATATGTTTATCTAGGTGTTACGGTGGATTGTAATATGAAATGGGACGTACAAATTGCCAACCTCTGTAGGCGACTTCGAGCCATTGTAGGAAGACTCCATAAGGTAAAAATGTTATGTGCTTATAAAAACTATGAAACTAATTTATTTGTCTCTAGCAGAATCGACCTTAAGGTATGGGATAACTTCTTGGGGACACTCGTGTAAGACCAACATAAAACATTTACAGCTGATTCAAAACGCCATGGCAAAATTGCTATTAAGTAAAACAGTTTTAAGCAAAGGCGAAACATTGATATCATGTACAAATCAATTAATGTATTACTTGTTCGTGGTCTTTTGTGGCAAAAAAATCTACTGCAACATATATCTGAAAGTCCGTATAAGGCAGTGGTGGATCATGTACACAATACACGTTTCACACAAAATATAGGAATGATAGTGCCAATATTTCAAAATAAATATGGTCAACGAACCCTTGAATACATTGTACCATTTATATTTAACAAATTGCCGTACGAATTTAAAAACAATTGCTCTATGATGAAATTCTCACTGATGTCAAAGTGTTGGCTTTTGGAAAGTAACCTTGTGTATTGATGGTAACAAATATGACGGTCTCCTAGACTGTATAGCTCCTCGATATCTACTGTATTTACGCTATTTTGTTCTTTCTTACATTGCCAATTGAACAAATATGATGGTTTCCTGATTGTACGAGGTGTGTTCAAAAGAAAAGGTGAATTTTGAATTTTCGCGGGCTGTGTACATTCGATTATCGATTTTTTTTGTTATGTTGGTACACATATGTTAATCATATGTTAGCATTATCAGCCATTTTGGATCAGTGGTTTGTTTTTGACAACTGGAAAGGTTTGTCACGTTTTGTTTTTTCTTCGATTTTTTACTAAAAAAAAATTTTGTAAAAAATTGAAAAACATCGATTTTTTGAAGAAATGCTGATAAGGACATAGAAAACAAATCAAATCTAAAATTTCACTTTAATCAGACTGATGATGCCCCAGAAAACGGCTATCAAGTTCCGACCAAACAAGGAAATTCCTCCATAGGATTAACAAATATTAACAATTTTTTTATAAAAAGAATAAAAAAAGTATACAATACATTATGCATTGTATTCCTGAGAGTTCTCTATCTAAACTCATTGTGGGATCACATGCAGAACCTGCACTATACTTTTAATTTATAAAAAGTATACAATACATTATGCATTGTATTCCCGAGAGTTCTCTATCTAAACTCATTGTGGGATCACATGCAGAACCTGCACTACACTTTTTATTTATAAAAAGTGTACAATACATTATGCATTGTATTCCTGAGAGTTCTCTATCTAAACTCATTGTGGGATCACATGCAGAACCTGCACTATACTTTTAATTTATAAAAAGTATACAATACATTATGCATTGTATTCCCGAGAGTTCTCTATCTAAACTCATTGTGGGATCACATGCAGAACCTGCACTAGACTTTTTATTTATAAAAAGTATACAATACATTATGCATTGTATTCCCGAGAGTTCCCTATCTAAACTCATTGTGGGATCATATGCAGAACCTGCACTACACTTTTTATTTATAAAAAGTATACAATACATTTTGCATTGTATTCCCGAGAGTTCTCTATCTAAACTCATTGTGGGATCACATGCAGAACCTGCACTACACTTTTTTATTTATAAAAAGTATACAATACATTATGCATTGTATTCCCGAGAGTTCTCTATCTAAACTCATTGTGGGATCACATGCAGAATCTGCACTACACTTTTTATTTATAAAAAGTATATAATACATTATGCATTGTATTCCCGAGAGTTCTCTATCTAAACTCATTGTGGGATCACATGCAGAACCTGCACTACACTTTTTATTTATAAAAAGTATATAATACATTATGCATTGTATTCCCGAGAGTTCTCTATCTAAACTCATTGTGGGATCATATGCAGAACCTGCACTAGACTTTTTATTTATAAAAAGTATACAATACATTATGCATTGTATTCCCGAGAGTTCTCTATCTACACTCATTGTGGGATCACATGCAGAACCTGCACTACAGTTTTTAGAAACAAGCATACTTAATATTTAAAATACATAATTAACATTCACTGTACATTTACATTATTTACATTACGTAATTTGCATTTGTAATAAAGCCATATCACTGGTACATTATAATATAAGTATACATATAGACACTCATTATTACAGAAACACATCACAGCATTAATCCTTAAGGTATTCTTTCAAATAATAGAGTTTAAGCATCTTACTTTGAGACTTTCACATTGGCTTGCAGTTTTAATATCGTTGGGTAATCTATTGTACTGTGTGTAAGCTATATATTCTAAAGATTGTAGCCCATATTTTCATGAGTGTATTTTTGGCGTATGTGGTTTGTTGTGGTTTCTTGTGAACATGAAAAGAAATTAATTAGAGCAATTCAGGGGTATAAAATATTAAATTAATAATCATAATAAGTGAATCTGCTAGAGAGGAATGTGGAATAAGTACGCAAGGTGGGAAGAAAGGCGATGCATGGTGGGATGATGAAATTAAATTACTGGTCTCAGAGAAGAAGAAAGCGTGGTTATGTCTGATAGCGACTGGCAATGCTCCTAGTGAAGAACGGAACAAAGCGAAAGAAGTATACAAGGGATGTAAGAAAAGAGTAAGTATTGGAGTGAAAGAACGAAAGAAACGTCTGGAAGAGGAAGAAGGAATCAAAATGACAAAACACTTCCAAGAAAATATTAAACTGTTTTGGAAGGAGGTCAAAAAGTCCCGAAATGGTCCAGAAAGCGGATGTATAAATGTGATAAAATCAAAAGATGGAAAAATGTTAACGAATGAGAAAGAAATAAAAGTGAGATGGATGAGATACTTTGAAGAGGTCTTCGAAAGCAACCCGACTGAAAGTGGTTCCAGTGGCGAATCAGGTATGAATGACGATGGCATGAATGATCCCAAAATCAGCATGGATGAAATAAAAAGAGCGATTAAATGTATGAAGAATGGTAAGGCTGTTGGTTTCGACAATATTGCTGTTGAATACTTTAAAAAAGATAGCCGTATAATTCTCACATGGTTATGCAAGCTTTTTAACCAGTGTTTAGAGGAGGGTTACACGCCATTAGATTGGAGGAAGGCTGTGATCATGCCTCTATACAAAGGTAAAGGTTCACGTATGGAATGTGGAAATCACAGGGCTATTAGCCTGCTAAGTTCAGTTGGAAAGCTGTATGGAAGGATATTGATTGAAAGGGTGCAAACGAAAACAAAAGATAAAATATGGGATGTGCAAGGTGCATTTATGAGCGGAAGGGGGTGTATGGATCAGATTTTCTCATTGCGTATGCTAACAGAGAAGTTTCTGGCAAAAAACCAGAAACTCTTCTGTGCCTTTGTAGATCTACAAAAAGCGTACGACCGAGTTGATAGGAAAAAATTATGGAAGGTATTGTTCAAGTATGAAGTGAATACGAATCTCATACAGGCAATCGCGTCTCTGTACGAGGAAAGCGTTGCATGTGTTAGGGTAAACGGTGATTTTACGGAGTGGTTTGACATCACAAAAGGTGTTAAGCAAGGATGCGTAATGTCACCGTGGTTATTTAATCTATACATGGATAATTGTATGCAAGAATTGAAAGAGGTGGGCTTGGGCGCGGAAATGAGTAATCCGAAAGTATGTTGCCTGTTGTATGCGGATGATGCGGTGCTGATTGCTAACTGTATGGAAGATTTACAGTCCCTTGTATCTAGAATGAATGAAGTATGCATGAAGAACGAGCTAATGATGAATGTAAGTAAGTCTAAAGTCATGGTGTTTGAAAGAGAGAGTGCGAAAACAGTGTGCAATATAGTTGTGAATGACGAATACTTGGAGCAGATCGATGAGTTTGTATATTTGGGAAGTATGTTTTCGAGAGATGGAAAGACTGATAGGGATATTGAAAGAAGGGTGAATGCAGGAAACTAATAATGGAGGACTGAACGCGGTTAGCGCTAACAAAAAGTTGTCCAAAGAAGCGAAGCTAGCAGTCCACAATGGAGTGCTGATACCAACCCTGATGTATGGCAGTGAGGCATGGAAATGGCAAAAGAAGGATGAAAGTAAACTGAATGCCGTAGAAATGAGATCTCTGAGGCGAATGTGTGGTAAAACCATGTATAATCGTGTGAAAAAATATTGAAATTCGTAAAGAATGCAAGGCTGATGTAAGCGTAATGAGTAAGATTAAGAAAGGGACGCTTAGATGGTTTGGGCATGTGGAGCGAATGAACGAAGAAAGGAGTGTAAGAAGAATGTATGACGCGAATGTGAATGGAAGAAGAAGCCGAGGACGTCCGAGGAAAACATGGCATGATCAAGTGAATCAAATACTTGAGTCGGGCCATGTCAGAAGTCGGAATAATAGAAGAGAATGTATGAGACGACGTATGAATGTGAATGAAGCAAGAAGTGTATGCCAAGATCGAGTTGTTTGGCGGTCCGTCCTCTCTGCCTACCCCTGCGGGGAAACGGCGTGATGGTTAGTTAGTTAGTTAAATTAATAATTTATTTTAAACAAACATGTTAAATCGCAAATAATTAAGTCCGATAGAAGGGGTGATAATTCCTTGTGGCTTATCACTTATCGCCAAACTGACATAACTTTTGATTAAGGAAAATCCAATTCAATAAATTCCCACTGCCTTAATTCAAAAATCAAATTTGAAAACGTTTTATTTTCGTATTAAATAATAATTATCTCCTAGAAAACGATCTAATAGCGGGGAATTCCGCAATTTTGACTAAGGAAACGAATGAATCATACGTTATGTAGGCATCATCATTCATTTTACCTATGAAGTCGTTTCATAGATAGCTTCCATCAGAATATACAAGTTATTAAAAGAAGAACTCGGAGAAACCTCAAGAAGACACGGTACGGCCAAAAAATAAAGCATTTTAGTCGAGGCCAAAATAACAAAAGAGATACGAGACTATGTTTGAACGTGAATGAAGCGAGGAGTGTGCCAGGACAGAGTTAGCGAATTCAGCAGTAAGTTGGATTGTTATCAACATATCGAATATACCTGATATAGTACGGCAGTGACAGGTATTATCTACTGACAGGAAGGACGACTGTAGTAGAAATAAGATCCTTGAGCGTTAATAAAAATAATGCTGTTTTACTAATTATCTCTGCACGGCCATTTCGGGGAAACATCCCATCAAGGTCCCATCATTGAATATATTACCTGTTCGTGCTTTTTTGTGGCAAAAAAATCTACTGCAACAAACGAGTATATCTGACAGTCCGAATAAGGCAGTGGTGGATCATGGTCACAATACGCGTTTCACAAATAATACAGGAATGATAGCGCCAATATTTCAGAATAAATATGGTCAACGAACCCTTGAATACATCGTAACATTTATATTTGATAAGTTGCCGTACGAATTAATATTTGCTCTATGACGAAATTCTCACTGATCTTAAAGTGTAACCTTGTGTAACAAATATGACAGTCTCCTTGGTTGTATAGCTCCTTGATATCTGCTGTATTTAAGCTATTTTGCTCTTTCTTACATTGTCTATTGAACAAATATGGTGGTCTCCTGGATAGCTGCGGTATCTTTAATAATATATTAAGTCTATCCTCATTGTAACAAAACTGTCGTACTGTTTTTCATTTCTCAATTTGTTTAATACTTGCTGATATTTTTATATATTTTTTTTATTATTATTTAAATCGATATTATGTAATTGGATTCTAGTATCCTTATAACAAAACTGTTATGCTGTTTCCATATTTTTTCCAACCTTTGTACATTGGTCACCTATATTGTTTTAATTTTGCGCTGCATTTGTACGATGATTGATGTTTATTGTTGTATTACATAATATTGTTGAACTAATTCCTGCTAACAAGATAATTGCAGTGGCTTAGCGGGTACAAGTTCCTATTGTATGTAATTAATATTATACAATAAAATATAAAAATAAGAAAGGTCGCTGTGTGGTAAAATCATATTCCGGGCGAATTGCAATCGTGGAAATAATGCAAGCCTAATTAATTGTGAACGTAATAAACAGGGTCACGAATAATTATAATAATGATTGGATTACTTCTATGGGACCGTTTACATGGGAAAATCATCTTAAGGGTGGGAAAATCACGTCAATTACGCACTCGGATGGATGGGACATTTAGAGCACATGGAAATGAAAGCCTGGAGAAAAAAATGACGAGAGCAAGAGGGTGGAAGAAGAAGCGAGATCGCCTCAGGAACACGTGGTGCGATAAAATAATTAGAATACGACATAAACAAGCAAAATAGCCAATCAAAATCTTTAAGACGATGCATGATTGCGGTCGTTGTGGATTAAGCGACGAATGCATCGTAAGACACGGATGTGCGGCATTCCACCCCTCTGCCTATCCCTGCGGTTTCAAACGGAAGCATGCAAAATAAGGATAATTACCCAAGTGTTGTTAGATAAGAGTGATTCGGTACCTACTCTTTTGACGTCAATATTTAGTAGCTGCGTGGGTATATCGATGACACCACGAGCGTGAATAGCAACGAAGTACGTTTTCAGATAGAATGATGCACTACTTTTATAACCACAAAAACCAACCACAAAAATGTGTCTAAAATATTTATCACACTACAAAACGCTACCTACTTTATCTTGCAGTATTTTAACGAAACTGGCTCGTCGTAAAAATAATACCGCCTTATAAACAAACATCGTTAAAAGAAACAATATCTAATGAATTAAAATCACGTGCCAAGTACTTGCCACTTCCTCCCGCATATTCTTCTCGCCAATTAATCAAGAAGCATGAAATTCCAAAATTGCGGTGAGTCTAGCCATTGTTCGCGTGATGACTGTACGGGTATCATCAATGCATGTACTCTAATAAGTAACCCAAAGTCAAACATTAATAATCACATAACCTTCATACGCGGCGAATGTTAACACCGCTTCAGTGAAATCTTGGGAGTGATGACCAACAAAAATTAAGCGCGGTATCTATCAATTGTTGGATAAGGCTTCTTACTTGCTGACAGTAGTTAATTAAGCGCAGTATCTATCAATTGTTGGATGAGGCTTCTTACTTGCTGACAGTAGTTAATTAAGCGCAGTATCTATCAATTGTTGGATAAGGCTTCTTACTTGCTGACAGTAGTTAATTAAGCGCAGTATCTATCAATTGTTGGATGAGGCTTCTTACTTGCTGACAGTAGTTAATTAAGCGCAGTATCTATCAATTGTTGGATGAGGTTTCTTACTTGCTGAGAGTAGTTAATTAAGCGCAGTATCTATCAATTGTTGGATGGGGCTTCTTACTTGCTGACAGTAGTTAATTAAGCGCAGTATCTATCAATTGTTGGATGAGGCTTCTTACTTGCCGACAGTAGTTAATGTCCTATTTTGGATGGCTTTATTTTCTAGAGGGAAGAGATTGGTTCTTCTTGTAATCTTTTCTGTTCCATACTTCGCCGCCAGGGGTTGCCTAGTTTGATTATCTTTTTGATCCAGTGGTTTGTAAAGAAAATTTCAATAGTATTTAAGTCGATGTCCAACGCGAAATAATTTCAAAAATATTGTTGTATATTATTAATTTTTTAAATGATGCAATTTATCCACATCCAATGTCGTTTAAAGTAGTAAAACATTGATCCAGACGAATGCACGTGGATCTGATAAATCAGACATCTACGAAGGAAACTATTTACTTCATAGATATTTTTTAATCATTGAAGATAATATTAACAAATCTCAAATGAAATATGAAACCTAAAAAATACAGGAAATAAAAAGGTGACAGTTGCATCTGGGACTCGATCCCAGGACTTCTCGGTCTATCCGGGACCTGCGCTCTAAGTAATTGAAGTAATGCCACCTCATTGCTCTCCGTCATTTTTATCATATTTAAATTTTAGAACTGACAATAATCTTCAATAAGTTAGTTCAATAAAAAATAAACTATTTATATTCACGCATTTCACATAATCCACAGGAAGACGGGCATCGGGAATTTCCAAAAAGATATGATAGGACGTGGTGGATAGCTTCCAACCACGATTTGAAGACATGTCCTGGTGCTGATGGTTTCATCGATTTCCACAATATGTATCCCATAATATAAAACATAAAAAGAACAGGAATGCGAGTGGTTGGAAATTACAATTCATACAAGATTGTTTAAGGTTACCAAATTAATAATTCAAAAACATTAATCATAATTCACGATATAATAGTACCCGAGTACCAGTGGCATGTAGTTCATAAAGACTGAATAGCTGTGCCTTCCCTAAGAAAAACGAAACATGAAAATAAATTTAAAGATAAAAGAGATGAATACGACAAATTTCTGATTAAAATGTTTTTTACGTGATATTCGTAAGAAACTTCTACGCTCATTTACTCAGTCGGCCTCAACAACCTGCAGAAGGTAATAATGCAAAGGCCATTTTCAAGTATTCAATTCATATTATACCCGATCTTAAAAAAGCACACATAGTCTACCTTCCGTCTTGGAGCAATGCACACCACTGCTAGACTGCTTTTTGTTTCATGTGAATTGTAAGTGGAGTTCGACACGTACAGGTGCGCGCGCCTCTCATTTGCAACAGTTTTGTGAGATGAAATAAAATTATTGTAACACTTTATCTCAGCATTCGTGGGTGGGTCTGATGGATGAAGTGCAGGAAGGTTGTGATACAGTAAATAAAACCCTAAGGTAGGAAAACATAGTCTTTATTGACTATACAACCCCAATTATCATGGTAGAGGAAGAAAAGAGTGGAGAGTAAGACTAAGTTAAAAAATAACGGATTAAAAGGATAAATGATGGTTCTTGTGGTCATAATCTTCTCCTCCGGCTTCAGGAAAGGCCGCTCCAGCCCGGATGTTCACCGATTCCCACGGTCCATGATGCGAAGTCCATGATGACTCGTCGGAAGCTCCATCCGCCACAGCTTCTTCCGTGAGGTTCAGGCAATAGGACGTATGAATGCTACCATATCATGTGTGGTCCTCGATGCAGCAGCTACTCCTCGTGTCCACACATTACTCCGCAGGGATTCCTCTCCGAAGCATAAGGCACGCGCGGTTAGGTTTTATCACCTACCATTTGGCCATCATTAAGCAAAAAAACATACCCACTTCGGGTAATTAATTAGGCACTCTCCGGCGTCAAACGAAACAGTCACTTAACATAACTCCTCCCAAAAACTCCCGGCACTGTTCGCCGTGTCCAGTCATCTCAGGCCATCTTGTCTTTTCTCTCCCCGCTTCCTTCCGTCCGATGTCTCCCATAGATATTTTCTCGAATCTCTTCCGTAGACAATATCAGTGATGTCTTTTTAAGCGGGGTCATTATTTACGTTACATGATCTACCTACTTAGTTGATATAAAGAGTATTCGACGAACTCCGTCTTCTTGGTATTCATCGATGCAGTTAGTTCATTCACAAACCCGCATAACTAAGACCATTCTCTCGTATGCTGGCTTTTAATTGATAGAATTTACTAAGGGTCGGTTTAATAACCATCCGTTCGTAACGCTTGATACCATATTTAACTAATATTTGGTCTACCGCCAAATTACGCCGTTTTATAAAAGTTCTTCGGTTTACCGATCCTCTGACAGCTCTCGGTAGTTGCCCGAAGATCGCTTATTTGAAACCGTGCACTATTTAAATTAAAAAAGACAATATAAAATTTGCATCATTAAAATGGATTCCTCATCGAGCAGTCAGGGTAATAACGAGCGAATGGACATTATTATTATATTAGCATTATTCAAGACAAAAAAAACGGACGGATAACGGTTTGTTAACGAAACGGTTCGTTACGTAACAGATATTTGATGATTCATTTTATGAACGAACTGTTAATTTTCTATTAATTAACTGGCCCTAAATAAGTCAAATCTTCTAAGAGACTGTCACACTGAAATATGTTTCAGCGTCACGTGTCATATTTATTTATTTATTTGTAAAAAACAAGCAGCTTTTAATGCAAATTTATATACGAAGGAAGTTTAACAAAGGTTAAGCCAATAAAGTTTCTTGTGCTAACAGTGGTTAAGTACAGATGTTTTATTAGAAAAACAAAATAAGAAGAAACGGGGAGAGGAAGACGAAGATAGGATCGGGACAGGAGATGCTCTCGATACATTTTGTACACATATTCAGGCACCCCAGCGATTATTACGTCATCAAAACATCAAGTTATCCACTGGTTCACGATATTCAGTAGGAGGGACGGAGTGAGAAGTTTTTTTGTCATTATTTTTATTATTTATAGAAGCAAAAACGTAGCAGAACCATTTATATGGAAATGCATTCGAAATACAGAATGGTGGGTGGGTAATATAATATTCTTATAAATTATTAATACGAATTGGACTGGTAGAAATAATAGAAGTAGATGGTCATTAAGATACTTGCCTTTAAATAATTATTTAAGTTTTTTTTGCATATTGAAAGATCTGCATTGCTTATTCTAATTGTATTTCTATGCATATTTTACAATAACAACAAAAGGAATTCTTTAATTTTATTCATAATAAACACCTTTGTTAATTAAAACTTAATACATATTTTCCGAGTGCAATATTTATCTCTTATATCATGGGTATGTAAAAATACCTACTATTGCATCACCTGGAAGTTTGATCCATAAGAGATATTTTCTAGTGCGAACACGAGTTGAGTTCCATCCATAAGATATGTTTTCTAGTGTGATGCGATGTATTTTTACGAATACGAGTTAAGCTCCATTCATAAGATATGTTTTCTAGTGTAATGCTATGTATTTTTGTGAACACGAGTTGTGTTCCACCCATAATATGTGTTTTCTAGTGTGATGCTATGTATTTTTGTGAACACGAGTTGTGTTCCACCCATAATATGTATTTTCTAATGTGATGCTATGTATTTTTGTGAACACGAGTTGTGTTCCACCCATAATATGTGTTTTCTAGTGTGATGCTATGTATTTTTGTGAACACGAGTTATGTTCCACCCATAATATGTGTTTTCTAGTGTGATAATAATAATAATAATAATTGTATGATTTGTATAGCGCCGTTTTTGTGAAAAATCACCTCAAGGGCGCTGTATTTTTGTGAACACGAGTTGTGTTCCACCCATAATATGTATTTTCTAGTGTGATGCGATGTATTTTTACGAATACGAGTTAAGTTCTATCCATAAGAGATATTTTCTAGTTTGACGCCATGTATTTTTGCCAATACGAGTTGAGATCCACAACTGGTATTTTCTAGCGTGTTGTTATGTATTTTTCAACCCTGAATTTATTCGAAAGTTGACAGAAACATGGAAGATCGGGAAGTATATTAAAAGAAGAACGTATTTTGCATAACCAATTGAATGTCTAATTTTATTCATGATTATTATACCTTGGAGAACAATATCTGATGACTCCAATAAATTACTAATCAAACATCTCTTGAATTTATTTTCCTATCAATGTTAATAATAAAAATTAAATAAATGTGTTATTCAATGTTTTATAACCATTTTTTATTAATTACTTACCTACTTTAATCAATTTTGTTTATTAATTGATAAACTAAAGTTCTTAAAAACTTAAGACAAGATTTTTGTGCATAGCGCAAAGGGTAACAATTATTTTTTTTTATAAACAATAATTATTAGCCTGAAACACTCATCCAAATTGAAAAAAAAAACCTTTCCGAGCAAAGATAAATGTCGCCGACAGGACTGAACCTGCACCCTTCTGATGTTACCATTGCATTGTTACCCTTTGCGCTATGCACAAAAATCTTGTCTTAAGTTTTTAAGAACTTTAGTTTATCAATTAATAAATATTTTGACAAGTCAAAGCAATTTTCACCAATAAAAATGTAGACATAATTTGTCTCGACGCCATCTATTTGAGGGATTTAGCCGTTACAAGCCTCTCTCATACTAATAAAGTTGGTTGTTTACAGGTGAAAATATAATAAAACAGTAATTATTGAATGGAACACTAGTATATATTGATTAACTTGGCGGGTTTGCGATAAGCCGACGTAGCTCAACGGTATTAATTATTAATATTAATTTTATTAAATAATATTATAATAATATTAATTTCAATATTAATTGATAAACTAAAGTTTTTAAGACAAGATTTTTGTACATAGCGCAAAGGGTAACAATTATTTTTATAAACAATAATTATTAGCCTGAAACACTCATCCAAATTGAAAAAACCTTCCGAGAAAAGATAAATGTCGCCGAGAGGACTCGAACCTGCACCCTTCTGATTGCCGGTCAGATGCTCTATCGTTGAGCTACGTCGGTTTATCGCAAACCCGCCAAGTTAATCAATATATACTAGTGCTTCATTCAATAATTACTGTTTTTTTTATTATATTTCACCTGTAAACAATCAACTTTATTAGTATGAGGACCAACTTTATTAGCATCTGACCGTCAATCAGAAGGGTGCAGGTTCGAGTCCTGTCGGCGACATTTATCTTTTCTCGGAAGGTTTTTTCAATTTGGATGAGTGTTTCAGGCTAATAATTATTGTTTATAAAAATAATTGTTACCCTTTGCGCTATGTACAAAAATCTTGTCTTAAAAACTTTAGTTTATCAATTAATATTATGTTGTTCATTTTCTCTCTTTTATTTTTATCTAATTATAATTTTTTCGATACTTTGTTTTATTTCATTTTTTCTATTTTTTTATTGATATACTTTATTATTCTCATTTAACTTTTTTTATTATATTCGTTTCCCTATGTATATTTGTATATATCTCATGTAATATGGCAGATTGGGTTTGCAGTATCCACCCAGTCCTGCTGGATTACAATTTAACTTTTTTTATTATATTCGTTTCCCTATGTATATTTGTATATATCTCATGTAATATGGCAGATTGGGTTTGCAGTATCCACCCAGTCCTGCTGGATTACAAACCTAAATAAATAAATTAAAGTAAAATGCACAGTAAGAAAAAAGTGCCCAAAACGTCAGTCCATTATTTCGTGTGACGCCATTTTGTAAAATCGATTTCTCTAAGCTGTAGGTTTGTCTTTTAAAAATATTAACTTGAAACCATACAAGGTTCAATAAATAAACAATCAAGATGCCATAAGATGAGTAAAAAAACGACAGGAGTATCTCTTTACGCGTAAGTGAAAGTTTTAGCGTACCACATCTAATTGTGTTATTGGAGCTTAATCTTTATAACAATTGCTTGAATTATCATTTAACGGGCAGCCCTCATCTGAAAATGCTGTTTCTCAAGAAAAACACAGAGGCGCAGCGAACACGCGGTTGTGCGTGCGGGTGCATGAGGATGCCAATAGTAATTTTAATTGTCACGATGGTTGCGATTGCGAATTGTAATTTTAGGTTATGAAGGACCTGCGATTATTGCATCAGGAAAGGAACAAGACAGTTAAGTGCAAGAAAGGCACTCACCAATTCACTCGCTGCACATGTCGTCTTCACTTGTGTCTCACTGGATCTGCGTTGTGAGGAGATTAAAGTTCTGCGGCAGAGGTTTGAATCGTTAGCGGAACTTGTTTTATGGTCGACGGTTATAATTGTACTGTGGCGGTAGATCAAAAACGGGAGGAAGCGTGGCAAGGGAGATGCACATAATCGCACGCATTGTTTGAAATCCAAGTAGGAGACCGACAATTATAAACTGGCGTGAATACGCGCCTTGGTGCTTGATGTTTATATTTACTGAAATATTACTTTTACCCCATTAAATGACTTATCATCCAGATTAAATATCATTGCTTCATTTATGCATTATGTATTTGCTGTTCTTTTTCTGTTGCTCTTGTTTTTCTCATTTCGTATTGCGTATTTTATATATTGGACAATGGTCCGTTAATATAGAAATCATAAATGATTTTTGTCGGGCTTTACGAAATTAGAACTCGAAAATTTTTATTTAGAATGTCTAAAATCATTAATTCAACCAAAATCTTGTTCAGGCTTTGACTTAAATGTTCTCTCAAATGTAATTTTTTTTTTCCTATTTGTCATTGCTTCATTTATGATTTATGTATGTGCTGTTATTTTTCTGTAGGTCATATTTATTTATGATTTATGTATGTGCTGTTATTTTTCTGTAGGTCATATTTATTTATGATTTATGTATGTGCTGTTATTTTTCTGTAGGTCATATTTATTTATGATTTATGTATGTGCTGTTATTTTTTCTGTAGGTCATATTTATTTATGATTTATATATGTGCTGTTATTTTTCTGTGGGTCATATTTATTTATGAATCATGTATGTGCTGTTATTTTTCTGTAGGTCATATTTATTTATGATTTATGTATGTGCTGTTATTTTTTCTGTAGGTCATATTTATTTTGATTTATATATGTGCTGTTATTTTTCTGTAGGTCATATTTATTTCTTTTGCAATTTTATCTAATGAATATGTACCTAAGGAGCACTGTAGGAGTAATGTTAAGAGTAAGTAAGAATGTATATAACATGTTAAGAATATGTATATAAATAGAATATGTATATGAATACAATATGTGTGTGAATAGAGCAAAGAATGTGAAAGGAGCACTATTTATGGGAATACCACTAGAAGTGAAATAACACACAACTGCGCTATGCTGTTATTATTATTATTATTATTTTTTTTATTATGGTGTCCGGAAACTAGTGGTACAAGCAGAAAACTGGTGAATCTAGATCTTATTTTGAGTCGATTTTGAAGGACAACTTTTTTGATTTGGGCTTTCGTTTTCGAGTAAATCGAAAGTTAGAATTTTGTAGATTAAATTTGAAAAAATCAGTTAATATCAGCTATTCCTTATTTTTTAATGTGCCGAAGCGTAGAACAGAATCCAATATTTTCAAGCCCATTGGGCATTCGAGCGGCGTAAACGCCACCAAACATCAAAACCAGTCAAGCCTCATAGTGCCGTTTACGCCACCTACTGCGACGGACTCGTAAAAGTCATTCTATCTCCTTTTGTATTCCGGTAAGATATATTAATTAATTCTACTTAGAAAGAAAGAAAACTATTCTTTCGTTTTGTATTTAAAGTTTGCCACAAACTCTACCGAATAATTATAATAAATACTCAAAAGCAGACAATCGCAATCGATTATTTCTACGTGCGCGATTCACCGAGATGTCTGACAGCTATTGAATTTTGTTTTTCAATTTACATAAAATGTCTATATAACTATGTTATTATAAAAAAAAATTAAGTTAACTACTTATTTGTCATATTTTTCTACATTTGTGTAATTTATTCATGTGAAACTTTCATGATTCATAAAATCGTCATGCTTTTCCACCGGTATTGTGCATTTCGAATGACGTTTTCAACTATGTATTGGAGTGATTGGAACGTTCTGTAGTGATATTTCCACCGGTATTGTGCATTTCGAATGACGTTTTCAACTATGTGTTGGAGTGATTGGAACGTTCTGTAGTGATATTTCCACCGGTATTGTGCATTTTGAATGACGTTTTCAACTAGTGTTGGAGTGATTGGAACGTTCTGTAGTGATATTTCCACCGGTATTGTGCATTTTGAATGACGTTTTCAACTAGTGTTGGAGTGATTGGAACGTTCTGTAGTGATATTTCCACCGGTATTGTGCATTTTGAATGACGTTTTCAACTAGTGTTGGAGTGATTGGAACGTTCTGTAGTGATATTTCCACCGGTATTGTGCATTTCGAATGACGTTTTCAACTATGTGTTGGAGTGATTGGAACGTTCTGTAGTGATATTTCCACCGGTATTGTACATTTCGAATGACTGATGACTATGCCCTGAAATTACATAAATGCCTAGGAATCTTAACATAATCAAGGATTATCATGCCTCTGTCCCATTATAGCCCACTCTAAAAGCATTAAATATCTTGGTATTGAAATTGATGAACATCTCAGATGGAACTCACGCATCGACGTCAGTACAAAAAAACTCACCAAGTACATGTACTTCTTTAGAAATATCCATAATATCCTCAACACAAATGATATTAAAAGAGTTTATTATGCTTTGTGTCGATCACGAATTGAGTACGGGACAACCGGTTGGGGATTTGCCTTGAGCACTCACACAGAACGGCTCAACTTAGTCCAAAAAGGAATAATAAAGACAATTCTAAAAGTCCCCGTTAGAACTCCGTCGGACGAAATTTTTAAAAACTTTAAAGTTTTTAATAATAAAAAACTTTTCGCAAAAGATGTCTTATTCAAACTTTTTTTTTAAATATATCTGAATACACTCCACTGCCGAACACAGATGCCCAAATTTAATTTATCTTTCGGACAGAGGAATGTTAAATTTCATACTGCCAAACTTTATAATGCTCTACCAAATCAATTAAAAAAAAGTTATAGAGATTAATATTATTAAAAATAGAGTAAAAACATGGCTGATGAATCTGAATGATTATGAACTTGTAAACTACATAAAATCAAATTAAGATAAATGGATAATTAGTAAAAAAGTGCAGGCCGCCTCAGAACAGTTCTCCCTGGTGAGGAGGACTGTGAATGCTGTGACTTTGTACTTTTATTATAATAATATGCTATACTTACTGTTCTTATAATTATGCTTTGTACTTGGAAATTATTACTAAAGTCACATACATGTAAAACCTTTAAATAGAAACTAAATAATAAATAAATGTGTGGGACTGCACTAACCTCCCCACATGCCGGAATAAACATTTATCATTATTATTATTTTGTTGGTGTGCCAAGTCGCGTACCTACTTCGCATCTTAATCTCGTTTCTTCCTCTCTTTTAAAATATGTAATGTCGATATTCAGCTGTTGAAATTACTACAACGTGTCAGATCGAAAACAGTGTTGCAAAATTCTTACAACACGAAAACTATCTCACAGCTGAACTGGACGAAAAACACAAATTACATCAACAAAAGCCGGGGATACCTAGAAGACATTGGATAGCATAAATCACTTTACAGTAGCGCCGTCATTAAAATGTGCGTAGGTTGACAGTGCTTACTTAACAAGCATATTCAGCATTAATTTCAATCTGCTATGACACCAATTATTTTGTCATTAACGTCGGTTAAAATTTTCTAAATGATCTCGTCCAGGAAAACAGTTAATTTTAATCATTTTTAGAGATAAGAGAGATACCTCCATAGAGATGAGAATCTCCTTGGCCGCCTTGTAATAACATCATAGGCGCCAAATTACTTTAAATTACCGCTGTTTACCCTCGTAAGACCCTCATCACCCTCCTTTATAAATAATAGTCCCTATGACATTTGAAATTTCTCGAAAAGTCTCGACTAGTACGCGAAATTTTATAAAAACTAACTACCTATGATGATATTAGCAACTTTTTGTCAACTATGGATTAGTATTTTTTCTGAGGATTTCATTTACAAAATATTAAATTGATGTGTTTCATGAAAAAAAAATTGTAAGGTGGGGTTTTTTAAGTGCAGTTGAGTGGTTTCGGTGTTAGTCTGTATTTGGTGTTAATATATTTTCTATTTCAGATCTCCTTATGTAACGTATCCAGTATTTTATTCGATTTTAAAATTTATTATAGTTGTGATTTTTAAAGGATAGTGGGAATTTGTTGCAGAGTTTATTACTATAGTATAAAAGTTTTTTTGTGCAAATGTTGTGTTTGTGGTTCCTTGTTGTATGTGTTTTTGACTCTGAGATCCAGTGTTTCTAATATGTGTGATTGTTATTATTTCTTTTTTTTTGTACGAATTTCATATTAAATTTTTATTTGGTATTTACGAATGTTAAGTAATATTGTTTTCGAGTATACTTGTTTTATTGACATAATGTTAAGTTTGTTAAAGATTTCGTCAGTTCTAGTTATTATAGGGAATTATATATATTATTATTTTTATAAACAATAATTATTAATCTAAAACACTCATCCAAATTGAAAAAACCTTCCGAGCAAAGATAAATGTCGCCGGCAGGACTCGAACCCGCACCCTTCTAATGTCCGGTTAGATGGTTGGTTGGTTGTTTACAGGTGAAAATATAATAAAAACAGTAATTATTAAAAATGGAACACTAGTATATATTGATTAACTTGGCGGGTTTGCGATAAGCCGACGTAGCTCAACGGTAGAGCATCTAACCGGACATTAGAAGGGTGCGGGTTCGAGTCCTGCCGGCGACATTTATCTTTGCTCGGAAGGTTTTTTCAATTTGGATGAGTGTTTTAGATTAATAATTATTGTTTATAAAAATAATAATTGTTACCCTTTGCGCTATGCACAAAAATCTTGTCTTAAGTTTTTAAGAACTTTAGTTTATCAATTAATAATTATATATATAATTAATTTAATTTAATCGAATATAATTTTCATGGTGGCTTTTTGTGTTGTAATGAGTAAATTAAGTATATTATGATTATCACTACCCCATTCGATAATACCATATTCTAATAGTGATTGGTAGAGAGCCGTGTAGATCTTAATCAAATCTTTTTTACTGAGGACATTCCTGATTGTTTTAACAAAATAAGTAAATTTTATTTTTTTTATTTTGTTATTTAAATAAATAATGTGGTCAGCCCTCTTTAAATTGTGATAAATTTTTACGCCTAGATACGTTATGTGGTTAACATTTTCCAATAATAGGCAATTACATTGACCATTTAAATGTGGTAAGCTATGAATTTTCAAGTTAAAGTTTGTTTCTGAATTTTTAATATTGTTTATTTTAAAGGTGATGAATTTGATTTTATTAGCATTAAGTGTGAGTGAGTAATTGTCTAGCCATGTTTTGATCCTGTTTAGAGTGACTTCTGCTTTCTTGAATGTTTCTAACCGATTTTTCCCATTTAATTGAATAACAGTATCATCTGCAAAACTTATGATTTTACCTTCACATTCTATGTGCATTTTTTTGAGTCTAGAGATTTTTTTAAATATATTCAGTTACTGAGCCTATGGCGTTGGATGTTCCTATTTTTTTGTGATAATAGATTATTAGATTCTAGGTAACTGATGAGTTGATTTTTGGTAGTTATTTCAAAGATTTTAGGTAGAGTACTTAGAATAGTGTTCGGTATATAATTATTAATATATTTATGATTTCCTCTTTTAAAAACTTATTTGATGGTCCCTATTTTGAATTGAGATGGAAAACTGGTTTCCGTAATGGATTTGCTTATTAGAAAGTGTATGGGTTCAATAAGTATTTTATGGTTTTCATTGTGATTTCATCGCTGTTCAGTGGTGGATGTTGGTTTGAATTTGGATAAAATTAGGGTTAGTTCGTTTTTAAAGATTTGTTTGAGTGGAAATTTCTTCCTTTGAGGATTTGTGGGAATGTTTATGGTCGGGTTAAAGTGTTGAGGTTGGGTTATTTTGTTTGCTAAATCCGAGCCTATGTTTTCAGAAAAAATGTTAGTGTAATTAAGAAGTTGTTATGTGTTTTTGTTAAGCGAGAGTTTACTATCTGTTTTTTATGTGTTTCGATTTCCTCTAATGTACTAGTTTTGTTTTGGTTAGTGTAAGTGATTATTTGCCAAATAGGTTTTGAGTTATTATTGGATTAATCTATTTTAACTATAGTAATTTTGTTCAACCGATTTAGTAAGATTGGAGCAGATATTTCTATAGTTTTTTGGAGAATAGGTTCAAGGAAAGGTCTTAAGGACTGTTTTTTTACTTGTTGGTGGAGGTTGTCTCTTTTTCAAATACATTTAAGTACATCTCGTGTGATCCAAGCTTTTTTAATTATTTTGTTGTTTTGTATATTTAATTGCAGGTGTTCAATAAATAGTTTCCAACCAGCTTCTAAATCGTTGGTTTTATATATTGAGACTCAGGTTTCGGTTTGTAGCGATTTTTTTAAAAATTTTATTGTCTATGTTTATTCCAAGATAGATTTTGAAAAGATGGATGATTGTTATTTGAATTAATGTTAAGGACTAAAGTATAATGATCAGTGATTTTGGATTGTTGTACGATTGTGGGGTATTTTTTGTTCGTTTTTGTTATTATGTGGTCAATACAAGTTTGAGAGGGAGTTGATTTATTTAGTTTATGTTCTA
>JAHDVE020006690.1:0-16300 GCA_022606495.2 Halesus radiatus
ACATGTTTATGGTAGATATTTTACGGTCTCCCGTCTCCAAAGGGCCATCAAGGGAGACTTCATCCATGCAGCCGTGGCAGTAATGATGGTGTTCTTGGATTGGAGTACTCTGCACCATAAACTTCCCATGCGATGGCGGAGAAGTGCGCTGAAAGAGTGCACTCGTCCTTCCAGGAACATATCTGTAGAGCTGCAGTATCTTGGTAGACGGAATTGATGGCGATATGCAGTATTAATAAGTGGCCTTCAAGTGATTTTTCCACGAAAATGGCGCTATAGAAATAATCCATTTATTATTATTATTATTTATTATTACTTGGGTTTGTGATATTTAAAAACTTATCATCAGGAATATATGAATACTATATCACTGGGAATAAAACTTATCGTCAGGAATATATGAATACTATATCACTGGGAATAAAACTTATCGTCAGGAATATATGAATACTATATCAGTGGGAATAAAACTTATCGTCAGGAATATATGAATACTATATCAGTGGGAATAAAACTTTATAGACAGTATATTATAATAAAACAAATATAAAACTTTTTTCCACTTTAATTTTTTAAATTAAATTAAATTAAAGTGGAAAAAAGTTTTATATTTGTTTTATTATAATATACTATAATGGAATTCCACCATGTATTAACAGTTTCAAAAATAGAAATATTTATAGACAGAGTTTATAGATACTCTGACCATTATATCTATGTATATACCAGTGGGGTGCAGTCCATAAATGCTGAAAAACTGTGCCTACCCTAATAAAAACATATTTAACAGAGTTTATAGATACTCTGACCATTATATCTATGTAGATACCAGTGGGGTGCAGTCCATATATGATGAAAAACTGTACCTACCCTAATAAAAACGTACCAAATAAAGAACTTAAAGTAAAATTTATTGTAAAAAAAACAATAGTTACAAATCGCAAATTTTTTTCAAATCATCATCAAGCATCGTAAGAGTAAAATTTTAAACTAAACAAAAATAAATAAATTAAAAATTTCTTTGTAAACACCACTTTTTTAATATATACATATCAACATGTTTCAAAGGCGATTCTTTCCTCATAAGGACATATGGAATACTGAATATTCGCTTCGCTTTCGAAACATGTTGTTATGTATCTAACTGATTAACTAACTAACTAACCACCCCGCAGGGGTAGGCGGAGAGGACGGACTGTCAAACAACTCGATCTTGGGATACACTTCTCGCTTCATTTACATTCATCCATTTATTTAGTTGGCCATAACAGTCAGCGAAAGATGACAATACTAATAATGCACACAGCTTATATTTGGTCATAGAGCAATGCACGTCACTGGTAGATACCTATAATACCAACTTTAATAAAATTATAAAATTAGTGTAATTAATGTTCTTTGCGGTTCCAATGCTCTACCAGCCATAACATTTCTGAATATTTATAGGTAGGATGTAATTAAATGTACCTCAATAAAACAGATGAGTTAGCAATTAATGCAATTGAAAATCATGACCGATAATATTATCTTTAAAGAAATTAAGTATGTATTTTTCATAAAATATGTACACATATTTAAAATTGATGAAATAAAATGCATAGTTTGGGTTGGCAAATTACCTATACATGTTTATATTTGCTTTTTTAATATCAGCAACAATATCCCTTTTAATGCAGTCCTCCAAAACAAGAATTGTAACAATACTGTTCCGAGGAAGGTCTCGGCGTTATTTGTGATCCAATTTACCATTCATCAGCTCCAAACATACCATGTTAGCTTGGTTTTACTATTGACTCGTCCATTCACAGGACATCGGGCTCTCTTGCCTTCCTCCACGCATCGCGCATCGCCCCTGTACTAGGCAAATAATGGCCTGGCTAAAGTGGCTAGGCCTCTGGCTCGGGATTGACAAATGCATAATGCAGGGATAAGTACATCTCCTGCCTGTAGTTGCCTTTAATGATGTCGCAATCAGGAGACTAGAAGTCAAGCGAGACCGCAATAACCACGAGCTTTAGCTGGCCTTTGTTTGTTTATTGACTGCTCTTCGCAGAAAACCCATAAATAATGTGGTTCATTCTGAGCTCGAATTTGTTTTCTCATTCCACGTATAATCTGGTTTAGCAACCATGCAATCTTTGGCGGTAATACCTGTGCATTTCATATATCAATTACCAATTGCCTTTGATTAGGGCTTACAGGTTAATGGACGATAATTATTAGGAACAGTAAAGTCGTGCAATAAACTGTCCCGACCGTTTGTGCTTGTTTGATATTCAAAAGCTTGAGGCTCACAAAGCGTAGCTTTATCGTGTATTTTTATTTAATAGTAATAATGCAACGCGTTCTATTACAGTATTATTGGTATATAGTATTTCTGACGATAGTATGTAGAAAGTATATTTGCATATACGTGGACTTGTTTGTTATTTTTATGACAGTAGAGTTTGTTACGGTAATGAACTAATTCGTAACGCCACGAGTTTAATTCCCATGTGCATTCCTAAAGCCATTACAAATCCTTAAAACCGTTTTTCTAAACAGAAATATACTTCTTGTATATACGAGCTAGATACCTGTAGATTTTTACAGTATTTTGGTATTAACGTCCCGAGCGAACAGCATCACCAAGGATCTTTTGTCACTAATTATACCATTACTCAGAGGTGGTTAAGGAATACTTCAAGCTGGACCTTTTGTCTCATCGGGGGAACGAGATTGAAATTCCGAAATTTTTAGGGATCATTCCACAAAGGGACCGTATGGAGACCGCCTTTATCTAAGACGGTGTGTCCTTAAAATATCAGCGGAAGATGTATGGTGATGACACTGATGATCTTGCTGACTGCAGGACCCGCACTCGCCCTCGAACTCAAAGGAGACAACTCTCCAATCGAGCTAATTGAATAAACCGACTAGAACGCCGGAGAATCAGTTAAATAAATCTTCATATAATGGTTATGAGTAGCTGTGGATCAACAATCATCAAACAAATAATAATAATAGTTCTTTATTTCAGAACGCATGGAATATAATACATGTCTTATATCCTTCGCATGTGCAAGTGAATGCAGGAGTTATAAAACCTTTGGTAGGGGTGGTTTTCAAATAAGAACTCTCTACAGTCAGTCCCAGTCTCCGACGGTATCGTAATTTTAATACTTATTTTAATATTAATAATTTTTCATTCGTGAATTTAACTTTTATGCACAAATACCAATAGTTATTTTGCGATAATATGGAAGACCTGCATAAAGAACATGGGTAGATACGAGGTGTGTTCAAAAGAAAAGGTGAATTTCGAATTTTTTCGAAAAGTATTTATTTATTCATCAATCTCCATTTTCTCCCCTTCAAAGTAATCCCCTCAGATATAATGCACTTATTCTAGTGCTTCTTCCAATGCTCGAAGCACTTCTGGAATGCGCTTTTCGGTATGGCCATCAGCTCGTTCTTCGATTCTGACTTTATCTCATCAATTGTGGCAAACGCTTTCCTTTCACTGGTCTCTTCAGTTTCGAGAATAAGACAAGTCTGGTGAATACGGTGGTTGAGGCATGATTACGGTGTTGTTTTTGGCCAAATAATCACCAACAAGCATTGATGTGTGAGCTGGTGCATTATCGTGATGCAAAATCCATGATTTGTTTTTCCACAATTCCGATCGTTTGAGCCGTATTGCTTCACGCAAACGTTGCATAACTTCCTTGTAGTATTCCTTATTAACCGTACGACCTGTTGGCAAGAACTCACGATGCACCACGCTATTGTAATCAAAGAAAACAGTGAGCAAAACCTTCACATTTGATCGAACTTGGCGTGCTTTTTTCAGTCTTGGCTCTTCTGGCTGCTTCCATTTGAATAATTGAGCCTTGGTTTCGACGTCAAAACCATATACTCACATTTCATCACCCTTTTGAGCAAATCTGGATCGTCGTTGACGTCATTCGACAACTCCTGAGCGATACTATTGCGACATTGCTTTTGATCAAAATTTAGCAATTTCGGAACAAATTTCGCTGCCACACGTTTCATGCCCAAAACATCCGAGAAAATTGCATTGCATGAGCCGATTGATATGCCAACATCCTCTGTAACTTCCCTAATAGTGATTCGACGATTTTCAAAAACCATTTTCTTCACTGTTTCGATATTTTCTTCGTTTGTTGAAGTGGTTGCAACTCCAGGACGCTCATCGTCATTAACATCTTCTCGGCTTTCTGTAAAGCGCTTGTACCACTTATAAACAACACCAAATGCCACAGTAAACATTTTAAGTGCGTTGGAGCACTTTATTCCATTTTTAACGCAAAATTTAATACATATTTTGTGATCCATTTTTTTCAAAAGTAAAAAATCGAAGAACACACAAAAGCGTGACTAACCTTTCCAGTTGTCAAAAATAAACCACTAATCTAAAATGACTGATAATGCTAACATATGATAAACATATGTGTACCTATAACAATTTTTTTTCCAATAATCGATGTTAATTAATTTAATTAATTTATAAACTCGTATGTTCATAAAGTAACAATCTTAACGTAAATCAATATTGAGATTTTTCCATAGCAAAAGGCTTGGCAAACGTCAAGTAACATGATGCAAATAAATGTTGTTCCATTGTTGATTTAACACAAAAGACTCCTGCCTAAATGCACACATGTAGGACTGATTAAACGTATTATTCGTTCGAACATTTGTATTACGATCAATTAAAGTCTCGTATGATGTCTGGGCTCGGTTGCCTGTCTGCCTGGGCGGGTTCTCGGATGCTCGGCTACTCGGCTGCTCGCGTCGTGTTAAAATCCCATTGTGCATCTTGCGCAGAGAACATTTTCAGATGAAAGTGCATGAATGTAAACATAATTACGGAACGGTGATGGTCCATTGGGCCCGAGCCGCTGCGGCTAGCGCAATGCGCTGCATCCTCTCAGCAAACTCTGTACGGCGACAAGGGCGCACAGTGTCTCGCATGGGTGCTATTGCGGACATGCTCTGTTTTTAAGAAAACCACATTTTTAGATAAACAATAAACATGTCCTAAATGAATGAGGTTTTAGTGGAGGAAAATCAGCCAGTAAAATTAAATTTTAAATACTGAAAAAAATCTAAAACCCTGAAATACTATAATATTTTTGATTTTACCAGGTATTTTTAAACCTTTTTTTTTCAATTTACCCACTAGATAAGTGAAACATTAATTTTAAAAAATAAAGCGCAATTTCCACAGTTGGCAAAAACATATGTTGTTATATATATATATTAATGAAATATGGTTATAATTAAAGTTAAAGTCATAATGTCTACAAAATAACTAACATCAAAATACGTCTTTGAAATCCCCATAAAGAAAAATTAAAAAAGTATTTTCCTTAAGATTGGTCGTAAGTAGTTTCTCACTCCGATTCGTGGGCACTTGAAATTTACTTCTAAAATGGTTAGTATATATATTTAGTGAAACAAGTGGTTTTTCTGAAGCATCTTGATATAAAACCTACATTTACGTTTAAAATTTTCATTGATACATTTTAACTAATTATTTTCAAAATTAAAAAAAAAAACAAACAGTACAAACTAAAAACCATTTTTAGAATGAGACAAAGTACAGGAAAATATATAAATAATGTAAGTTAACAGATATGAACAATAATAAAACATTTATGATACAGGTCTTTGAAATCCTTAAAATGGATGAAAAAAAAATCACAAGTAGTAAAAAATAAACTAACCTCGGGTGCCGATCCGCACTTAAATTTTTGCAGAATATTACTTAAGTGGTTAAAACATATTATATATTATTATGTTTCCTGGAGGATCTAGGAGGATAAACTACGTAAGGAGTTTAATAAGAACAGATATAATGGCGATGTTCTATGAACTGAAAAGTATTTTCGTTTTGTAATGGCAGTACATATTAGCAACGCACCAAAATTTTAATATGATATTTCTTTCAGTTTAGTTTTGACATTAGTTTAAATGGGAAGTGTATGAAACGCGGAAAACCGAAAATATATATTGCTGATATTGCAAGAACCCTCTATACAATATTCAGAAAATATGTTTTATCTTTACAATGATTTCCGATCCATTGAAAACATAGTGACAAAATGAACTGGTAAATTTAGAAGAGGCAGAACACCTACCGAAGATAAAATCCTTTGGGGTCAGTAATTTCAGAAAATGTTCTTAAAGTACACGATATGGTAATGAGGGACAACCGAACGAAATAATATGCATCAAATAAGTAAGATTTATTGACACGGAACGCATATTTATTTATATAATAATTTAAGCCTGTAAAAAGCTTTATCAAGATGGGTGCCGCCATTGCTGACTTTGGAAAAAAAAACGTGAAACGTATAAAAATTCAAAGGAGGTTAGCCATTATCAACTTTAATTTAAAAAACGTTTTTTAGTATCAATTTGTAAGCTCTAATTACTTTAATTCATTATTACTAAACAAAATTTAACCAGTTTTTTAAACAGTGAACAAAGAGAGGAGATAGGCCGCCCAAGAAGTTAAAGCCTGGTTCATTGGCCGGCAAAGACATGGCTTCAGTCTTTAGGAATGCCCAAGGATTTTTTTTGTGTTTATTTGCAAAAGGGAAGAATAATCTCCAATATTATTATTTTGATCATTTGGATAATTTTTGCCGCCTCAACCCAAACCAGAACGTCACGTCCAACTCTTCCATTACGACAATACACAGACTCATTCATCGACACCAACAATTGCCAAAATCTATTAGATTGATATTTAATTAGTTTCCAAGCCCTAAATAGAATAGACCAGACCTTTTTCAAAATTCATCTTCTCCCAATTGAAAATATTACTAGCTGGGAAGAGATTTCAGATGAAAGAGGGTTTGCATGCGAGAAAGTTGGATATTTTCAAGAGTTTGTGAAATCTCACTTCAAACCGATAAAGTAACACTCGAACATCGTTGAATGAAATGAGTAGATCTTAAAAAATAAAATAAAAAATTTTACTCACCAAGTATTTTTATTTAAAATTAACTGTATTTTTGACTCTTTAAATTTACAATCGCAAAAAATCCATAAGGTGTGAAAAAACAGTTTAGTGCTTATTTTTAAATATGTGAATATATAAGAATGTTTTAAAACGTTATACATATGTAATAAACTCTATTATTCAAGAATTCGAAATCAGAAAAAAAAATTGAATCACATCAAATATAGGTAGTCGTTTCGTTGCACGATGATGTTTGAACTAGTTGCACTAAAATTAAATAAATATTTTTTTAGCGTCTAAACAGTTCTCAAAAAGTATTTTCAAGCATAAAATTTAGTATTAGCATAAACATCTGAAAAAAAAATCCTTGACTGTTCAGAAACGGAGGGTTCGCTTGATAGATTCGCCTATCTTAACAAAAAGGATTGCATCTTTGGAGCACAGACGTCAGATCTCTTCAAGACTCAAGTTCACTCCATCCTATCCTCTAGAAAACCCTCCACACAGTATCCCGAAAGATGCTATAGGAGGTATAAGAAAAGATCCTAAGTGGAGTTACTGAAAAAAGGGATACATTTAAAAATATCGTCAAAATTCACGATGTCCAATCCGTTGTATCAAGTTAAAGCACAGTGCGGCGCGGCGGCAGAAACACCAAAGGAATCAACACAACAAACTACTCTGCCTCTGTATACATCCTGCATTATGCATTATACGCGTACGTTACACGGAGAGGATTAACTAACACACTTTGCGGTGTAATTGTGTAACAAACAATCCTTTCTTGAATTGTGAAAGACAAATAAACGATACCTCTTATGCATTTTATTGCAAGCAAATTAATGAAGTCATGTTTTGTCTTATGTACGTAAACAATTCGCTGTAAACATTTATAATTGTTTGTCGTGAGAATTTTTAATTCCTGAAACACATAATAAACTTTTGTTTCCTTATCTGCTAACGCCTCGACGGCCTCCATGGTCGAGGGGTAAGGCTCTCGACTACGAATCCGAAGGTCGCGGGTTCAAATCCCGGCGTGCGCAAGTAATTTTTATTTAATTAATTTGTGTTGTTTCACAATTAATTCATTTAAAAATAATATATAGTATATTTGCGCACGTTCCAGAGTGGAAGATACTCAGTATCGCCCTGGTGAAAGACCACCATTCAGAATTGAAACGTTGCTTGAAATGGCTTTTAGCCGTGTTTGGTGCCCAGATCTGAATAGCCAGGTATTTCCCCCTTTCCCCACCTTACTTTCCCCTTCTCCTTCCCCTCCCCAATACATTCAGCCTCACAACATTCCCCAATTGGGAATGCCATAGTCTCACTGGCTCCAGACGGTTGGGAGCAGTTTGGGACTCTTGTGTGGTATTCATATAAAAAAATCATATAAAACAACGTACATTCAATATAAATGGTCAATATTACTAATGTGGGGTAGGTCGATGCTCACCTTACTTACCTATTGTCACTTTGTTGATCTGACTTGATATTAGCTCGTGGACCAAGTTTAAATTTGTTTGAGGGACACAGCTTGGCATGGTTAACTTTGCAGTCGGTGGTGTTGCTAACATACTAAAATGGTAACTTTTTAATATATTTATCATAACGTACAAAGAAAGAACCGCAGGCGACATTTTTCAAGGCAAAAGGTAGAACATATTTTTAGGTTATTTAAAAAAAAATTATGTTGGCGGACACCAAAATTTCTTTTGCATTTTTTACTCCAAATAAAGTCAAGAATCACAGGTTTAAGTAAGTCAGGTACGTCACTTAATACCCTTTTCGTAGGTGTATCCGCAATAGACTAAAAAACTTTTGGACTGCATATCCGGAGAAGGTTAGAAGTAGGGGTAGAGCTAGGGGTAGGGATGAGGGTAAGGGTAGGGATAGGGGTAGAGGTAGAGGTAGGGATAGGGGTACGGGTAGAGGTAAGGCTAGGGGTAGGGATAGGGATAGGGGACTCTATTGATGTTGTTGTAGCCGAAAAAATTTTTTTTTCAGTAATAAAAATGATCGTTTTCGGCTAAAGTCGTTTTTTTTAATATTAGCACGATTCAATATTAGAAAAAGGGACACGTTGCTTCACTACATAAAGGTTATCCACTCCAAATTAACATTTAAACTTCACGCATGGGAATTTGATACCCCTGATCTTGATACCCGTGATCACATTAACGGAATTATATTTGAAAAATTTAAAATACAACAAATGAAACTTAAAAATCTAATTGATACCAAAAATAAAATTACGAAAATAACTGAGATTCCAACCATCCAAAATATTGAATTTTATAAAAAAAACTGTAAATTTGTCAAAAATAACATTTGAAAAGGAAGAAAACAATTTAATAAATAAAGGGTTTAAATATAAAATCCCTAACGAAGTAACACGTAAACAAATAGAATCATTAGCTATTGACACCGAAATGTCTCTGCGTAATGTGGAAAATAATAATTCAACAAAACACGTCACGGCAGTTATTTTAGAAAAAAAAACACTAAAAACAATAAAAACAAAAAAAGAAATATTCTATCAGTACAGAAACCCAAACAATAAATCAGAAATAAAATTAAAAATAATAATCTAACAATAACCAAAGCTGATAAAGGTAACTCAATTGTAATACTCGATAGAATAGACTACATTAATAAGGTGTTACCAGAAGATTTTAAAATTTTATCTAAAGATCCAACCAACAAAATTGTTAATAAGGCTAACATCCTTACAAACGGTTGTAATTCCATTTTCCCACCGAATGGTCCAAGAAAAACGTCAGGGTTATTGTACGGGACAAGATCTGTAAACTCTTGCCGCACGTTTTTAGAAGAAGAAGATCAGGCTGGCCACTTCGACGCTTCAGAGCAGGGTGGGAAGGAAAGGGGGAAATGCCTTGAAAAAGGCAAACGATTTCTTGCAAGGAGGTGGTGAGGGCGAAGAGAAAGTCACGGTCGGTTTTCAGGCCGGGTGAAGATGCAGGCGAAGTAGGTAGAAGGCGTGTTGAATCCGTGAGAATACTTTGAATTTTAGAAATGCACTCGTCGTTCAAGTACTTCGGTGCGATACCGTGCGGCGAATCGGGCAGTTTGAACTCGTGAATATTTCGCGAGCTGCCGTAGACTCTGTCAATCTTGGATCGACTTGATCAAAAAATTAGGATGTCAATCACGACCTTCTGCTTGAATTGAGCCTATTGCAATCTTCACCTATTTTTTATTAAAGCAACCAAAATTATTACAAAGTATGTCATGGGGGTCAAAGTAGGACAGGTAATACTTTGCCGTCAATTTACAAAAAAATGCATTGTACAAACATAAAATAAGTAAGTTTACTCGATTACGCGGGCGCTAATGAACAGATCAGAAAATATCGTTTATTTAGATCAGTCACCGCGGCCGCAGGAATCGCTTACAAAGACAGACAATTTTGGTAGAACAATAATTTTGAAAGGTTTTTTGTGGATCAGAGGGCTCGACCAATGAGAGCCCGCTCTGTTTTCGGGACCGTCGCCGGGAGCGACCGTAGGGGTGGCGGGGGTCGGAGAAATGTCCCGTTAGCACCCAGTAGCGTCTCGGGACGAAAACGAGGTTCAGGGGCGTAGGAAAAAGAAAACGATGACGTGCACTGTCATCATCACTTCTTCGAAAACCCCGGAACTACGCTTGTCGAAAGCCAATATGTACTGAAATGGGGCGTTTGCACAAATCCTCTTTTTGTGCAAACATAACAAGATAGGGATGCGTATCTAGTCGCTTCTATCAGGTTAAAATTAAAGTCGGGCGTTGCACAATTAATTATTTGTGCAGACAAACAAACAAGACAGAGACGCGTATCTAGTCGCTTCTCTCTCTCTCTCTCGTTTGTGGTCAGGTCGTCTGTTATGAGCCTGACCAGTACTACATGCCAGCTCGATCGAGAACGTATCGAGTCGTCTCTCGTTCGAAACTGCACGAACTCAGTAGTTGATTTCGTATCTAGTCGTACCACCTACTGAGTTATGTACTGGTTGATGTTTATGCAAACGGAGGGTATTACGAACTTTGATAGTCACGTCTGGTATATTCTCCCCTCGGTGCAGTAACGTCTATGCCTAGCTGTGAAGACGTGTACTCCGGCGGTGACCTCGCCGGCCAGTCCCTCTGGGCCGTCGGAGGGCGGTCCTCATCGGCACCCTTGGGCTGGCGTGGGTCGGTGCGGGCGTCAAAGCTGGTACTGGTGGTGCAGCGGATGCGGGTGTCGCAGCGGATGCGGGTGTTGCAGCGGATGCGGGTGTTGCAGCGGATGCGGGTGTTGCAGCGGATGCGGGTGTCGCAGCGGATGCGGGTGTTGCAGCGGATGCGGGTGTCGCAGCGGATGCGGGTGTTGCAGCGGATGCGGGTGTTGAAGCTGATGCGGGTGATGAAGCTGGTGCGAGCGTCGGTGCCGGGAGTATGACCGCGACTTTGACCGCTGGGCGCACGTAGATGCCGGTGGCTGTTTGTATGCGGACAATTCTTACTTGTCCGTCAGCGGCGGGCTTAGCTTCGATTACACGTCCGCGTGGCCAGCTGTTTCGGGGTAGAGCGGGGTCCATGATGACCACCAAGTCGTGCTCTTTGATGGGGTCGGCCCGGTGGTGCCATTTCTGCCGGGCGGCCATGGTGGGGAGGTATTCACGAAGCCACCGCCTCCAGAACATGTCTGCCAGCTGTTGGCTTATGCGCCACTGGCGGCGGAGGCATACCTCCTCCTCCTTTTTGTCATATAGTGACAGGTGAGGGCGTTTTCCCGCTGACCCCATTAGAAAGTGGTTGGGGGTCAAGGGCTCCTCGTCTCTCGGATCAACCGAGACGTGGGTCAGGGGCCGGTTGTTGACCACGAACTCGGCTTCTGCAAGCGCCGTAAGAAGTGTCTCCTCTCTCGGGGCTCTTTCTTTCAGTGTAGCTCCTAGGGCTCGCTTCACTGAACGTACTAGCCTTTCCCAGGCTCCCCCCATATGGGGACTCAGAGGTGGGGTAAAGCGCCACTCGATACCCTGTATGGCTAGGGTATCCTGCATCCTTGCGTCTTGGCTGAGCGACTCCACGGCATCTCGGATTTCATTGTTTGCTCCATGAAAGTTGGTACCGTTGTCGGAGTACATCACTGCTGGTTGTCCTCGGCGGGCCGCCATCCGTTGCAGGGCCATGATGGCCGAGTCAGCACTCAGCGACGCAGCCAGTTCTAGGTGTATGGCGCGAGTGGAGAGGCATGTAAATATGGCCCCGTAGCGCTTTTCTCGGCGTCTGCCAATCGTGACCTCCATAGGGCCGAAGTAGTCCAGTCCGCAGTGTGTGAACGGGCGGACATGGTGCGTCAGGCGAGCTTCTGGGAGCGCTCCCATAATGGGTGGGACGGGCTTGCTCTTCCGCATTCGGCACGTTGGGCAGTCGTGGGCGATCTTCCTGCTAGTGGTACGTAGCCGCAGTACGAAGAAGCTGCCCCGTACCTCTGCGATGGTCTTCTCGGTGCTCGGGTGGTCCGCCTTCTGGTGGTAGTGTCGGATCAGCAGCCGAGTATAAGGGTCATCGCCATCTAGGATGATCGGAGTCTTGGCTATGCTCGTGGCTCCGGTTACTGCTTGCAAACGGGAGCGCATCCGCATGACTCCGTCTGGGCCGAGGAAAGGCGTCAGGCTGTTTAGGCGGCTAGCGGCGGGCAGCGCCTGGCCGTGCTGCATGTTGTGAAGATCGGGGGTGAAGGCATTCTCTTGGGACCTGATCACCCATCTGCGTTCAGCCTCCTTGAGCTCCTCGGCCCGTAGCGGGCCTTCGGTAGGTCGGCCCGACCCCATCCGGCAACGCCTTATGAAGCGCAGTATCCATGCTGTGGCGCGGATGAGGCGGTACCATGAGGAAAACCTCTCGATAGCGGGCAGGGCCTCCCCGGCCGTGGATATGAGGCCGACATATTGGGGCCTAGTCTCCAGGATCGAGTCATCGGGCTTCGTGGTGAGGGCGCGCTCTTCGGGCCAGTCCTCGTCAGGTTTCGTGATGAAAGCAGGTCCGCAGAACCATTCTCCTTGCAGGGACAGGTCGGGTAGTGCCAAGTCTCGGGTGCCGATGTCAGCGGGGTTTTGTTTGGTTGGAACCCACCTCCAGTCAGCTATGTTGGTGAGTTCGTCGATCTCGCCCAACCGATTCGCCACAAAGGCGGAGTATGTCCGTGGGTCGGTGCGTAGCCAACACAGCACAGTGGTCGAGTCGGTCCAGAAGACGGTTCTGCATATTCGTGCCTGACTTTCAGATTTAATAGTCTTGGCCAGTCTAGCCGCCATGAGCGCGGCCTGCAGCTCGAGGCGGGGAATTGATAGCGGTTTGAGTGGCGCCACCTTGCACTTGCTTGCGATGAAGGTGGCTCGCGGCGCGCCTTGCACTTCCTCAACGAAGTAGGCGACGGCGCAGCAGGCTTGCTCGGACGCGTCACTGAAGAGGTGCAGTGTAACGTTGCTCAGCTTGTGTCGGAGTGACCGTCTCGGGATGGACACGCTGCTTTCCCTCAGCAGACTCATCCAGTCCCTCCATCGCTCGGCATGCTCAGGGGCGATGGGGTCGTCCCAGCTGATGCTCGAGCGCCACACGGCTTGCAGTAAAATCTTCGACCGAATAGTGAGGCAGGCGACGAAACCCACCGGGTCAAAGATTTTCATGATGATGGATAGGAGCTGCCTCTTCGTAGGCCGTGTGGCTTCTTGGGGGCTGACCGCGTCGAGAAAGGTGTAAAGAAATCGGTCAGTCGACGGGTCCCAGACCAGTCCCAGTACGCGCTCCGTCCCCGTGGTTCCGCTGTTGATCTGCACTGCGGCGGTTGCTCGTTCACCGGGGAGAATCCGTGCTATAGCGGCCGGGCTGTTGGAGGCCCAGTTGGTCAGGTTGAACCCTCCCTTTGCAAGGAGGGCCTTCACGCTCTGGACCAGTGCGGCAGCCTCGTGTACGTTATCCACGGCGTCCAAATAGTCGTCCATATAGAATTTGGAACGAACGGCTGCTGCGGCGGCGGGGTGCTCGGTTTCGTAGTGCCCGGCCACTCTGTCTCGCACGTACTGGGCACTGCTGGGGGAACATGTCGCCCCGAACATCATAGATGTCAACTGGTACGTCTCTGGGTCCCGTGTGCCAGGCGACCTCCAGAGGTACAGCTGGGAGGGTTGGTCCTCTCTCCTGATGTGGATGCGCAGGAACATCTCTTGTATATCTGCAGCGATGGCCACATTTCCCTCTCGGAAGCGAAGGAGGTTCCCCAGGAGTGAGGACAGCAAGTCAGGGCCGGTCATCAGCTGGTCATTCAGAGACGTCCCTCGGCATCGGCTGGCGGCATCGAAGACGATTCTGATTTTCCCCGGCTTGTTGGGATTTGTCACCGCGAAGTGCGGAAGGTACCACTTTCGCGGGGCAGGTAATGATGCCTCGTGGGTTGAAAGCTTCCTGGCGTAGCCTTTGGCGACAAGTTGTGACATCTTGTCGGCGTACGCGGCTGCCAGGGTGGGGTCCGCCGCCAGCTTCTTGTCGAGAGATTGTAGCCGCTTCAGTGCGCACTGCCGGTTGTCGGGTAGCACGGTTGTCGGGTCTTTCCACAAGAGTCCGGTTTCCCACCTCCCGGTAGCGAGGGGGCGGGTGGTCTCTCCCATCATCGCTAGTGCCCTTGCGTCTTGAGCATTGACTCGAGCTGCTGATGTAACGCCGAGGGAGTCGATGGCGAAGTTTGTCCTCACCAACTCCCTCAAGCGGGCGTCCGCGGCGGTCTCTGCTTGCAGGGCCAGAGTAGTGGCTGGGTCGTCAGCGCCAGGGTTTGTTCCCCCGTGAGCGATCCACCCTAAAGCGGTCCGCGACACTATTCGCGTAGTGTTGTCCTCACGGACCTCTCTTGATACAATCAGGTGGGCGTTGTCTTGCCCGATCAAGAGCTTCGGGGTGATGCGTCGTCCTGGCACTTGCTGCTCCGGCAGGTTCAGCTCGGCTATGGTGCTCGCGGTGATGGAGAAGGTCGTGTTCAACCCTGCGCCTCTGATGGTCAGCTTCACACGTCGGGAGCGGGCGTCGGAGGTGCACATGGCCTTCGCTCCGTGAAGCCGTACGGCACGGACCGGACCGCTTGCACCGGTCAACATCGCGATCTCGGCGTCTACAAGGGTCACGGTAGAGCCCTCATCTAACAGCGCGAACACTGACACTTCACTCCCTGCGGGCCCGCGAAGCACAACCGGCACAATTTTCAGCAGTACGCTATCGTCCGTATTTCGGCGTCATAAGTTTACTTCACCCACAACCGGCTCCGTTTTTCGCACTTCATGGAGCAACCGATGGTGGGGATGCCGGCACGCCCCCACCCCGCACCACACTTTCACTTTACACTCCCTCGAGTGGTGTCGACCGAGGCACTTTCGGCACAGGTTGCTTGCGCGCACGGTCTCCCAGCGGAGGGCGACAGATTTCCCGGCGAATACCGCACAATCCCGAATGGCGTGGAACTTGTTGCACTGCGCACAATTGTCACTTCGCACTGTCGCCCTTTTTCCGGCTGAAGACCGGTGGGCAGAGTCGGTCGCGGCACGCTTCCTGGGTCCGGGCGTAGCCGCGCTCGTCGGGGACGCGGCCGCCGCGTTCACTAACACTTGTTCGCGGCGCCCTCGATTCGGTCGAACCGGGTCGAGCATGCCGCTAATCGGGATCACTGTCGCGACGCTTCGCAGGAACATTGAGAGCTGCAGTAGTGTGGCCGGGGTGGATTGGCCTAGCTGGCGCAACTCGAGCAGCCAAGACATCCTCAGGGTGCAGGGCATCTTGGCGGTGACGTCGGCTAGTAGGGCGGGGTTGGTGAGGTAGCCCTCCGTCCTCAAGTCTCGCAGGGAGGCCACCAAGTTCTGGACCGTCCCAGAGAAGTCGGCGATCTCCTCGAGTGAAGCGTCCGCTGACAGGTGCGGCAGCTTCTTCACCTTATTTAGCATAAGGTTGGCGATGGATCCTGAGCCACCGTACCGCGTCTCGAGGGTGGCCAGGATCTCTGGGACCTGTTCGGGATCCAGCAGGAGGGAGTACACAGCCTCCCGGGCCCTGCCTTTCAGCGCGCGCTGCAGTCTGATGAGGTTCTCGCTGGGTGTCAGCCTGCAGGTGTTGGTCGACTGGTGGTACTGCGCTATCCAGGCAGGCCACTCGAGGGGGTCCCCGGAGAACGTGGGGAGGTTCTTGGCTGTAGATTGTCGAGCAATGAGGGCAGTCATCCGGACATCCTCCTCGACGGACGGGCGGGGGCTCTCTGGTACGCGTGTCGATCGGATCGCCTCGGCAATCATAGCGCCGATCCGT